>QUSF01000009.1:2253403-2288374 GCA_003676055.1 Chloebia gouldiae | reverse complement strand
ATTTAAATTTAAGTGTCTAAATGCATTTTTACTTTAAAACTTGGTGATTAAAAATGTTGGAGTAGTTGAAATGATCTTTAATTAATTATGAGATTTCTAATGTAGTCACATAAGTAGAAGTACTTCTAGAAAATTAAATGTATTCTAGGAAAAAGTTCTTCTATAAAAATACATGTCATAGTTTTCTTACACCTAAGCATGATGACATTTTTTATATTGAGGAATTTTTGTGAGAATTCTACTTATTTATAGTATTAGGAGAAGACAATTACTCTAAAATTAATAATACTGAATGTCTTTATTCTACCCTTGATTATTCATTTTATTATAAGGAAATTATTCTGCAATTATAATGTACTGGCTGAGTGGCAAATTTTCTAACCATATTAAGGCTTGGATATTGAAATACTTAAGTATCCATTCTACTAATAATTTCTAAATTCCAGTTGTAGCACACAACAACAAAAAAAATCCTGTTTTTCTTTCCTCAGTATGCCTTATAGTAAACTCTAGAGTGAGAAAGACTGCAAAACCATCTTTTACTGTTTCTGCAGTATAGGGTTTAAGAGCCTTTTCTTTTCGATGCGTCTACTAAGTAAGCATTTTTCTTTCTCATCATCATAAAAAAATCTACTCTGTAATGAGCTTTCTCCTGTTATCCACAACCAAGTTTATACAGACTATATTGAACTTTTTCGAGATTTTTCATTGGCATGCTTGTTTCCACAATATTAATGCTTCTCCTACTTGAGCTTTTATCAGATAAAATGTGCATTGGAATTTTTGCTTGTGTAAGGACTTCAAAATATCTATATATTCAAATGAGAAACAGGACAAGGATAATCTTCTTAACCTGTTTTCTTGATTATTGCATTTTCTTTTGCTGGAGGTTTTCTATATCTGTATAATACAGTATTTATTTTTTAAGATGTTTTTAAAGGCCATAAAACTCAAAGTAGTGAAAATATGTTGTCTATAAATAACAGAGCAGAATCATAGAAACGTTCAGGTTGCAAAGGACTGCTGCCACCTCCCTGAACTCCCTGTTATCCAGTGCATTCTTGGTATCCAACCTGAGCCTCCCATAGCACATCTTGACACCATTTCCTTTTGTCCTGTTCCTTGTCACCTGGTAGAAGAGACTGACCCCCACCTTGCTACAGCCTCCTTTCAGGCAGTTGCAGAACCAATAAAGTCATCCCCGAACCTCCTTTTCTCCAGGCTGAACACTCCCAGCTCCTTCAGCTGCTCCTCACCAAACTTGTGCTCCAGATTCTTCATCAGTGCTGTTGCCCTTCTCTGGATGCACTCCAGCACCTCTGTGTCTTTTTTAAAGTGAGGGGCCCAAATCTAGAAACAGGATTTTAGGTGTGGCCTTTCTTGCTGTGAAGGTGATTAACCATTGGAATAATATACACAAGGAAGATGAGGATTCTTAACTGTTTGACATCTTATAGAGACTGAATACCTGTTGAGAACATATATTTTAATTTAAATGCAGATTTTTTTTATGTCTACATGTCTACATCTCAGGATTTTTAACCTTAAAATCTCTGTGATGGCTACAAGGTAACAGGTGAAGTAGCAGCAAAATCAGCATTAGAAAAGTTATATATGTAGGTCAAGAGATTCTACGGTCTACCTCTTTCCAGATACATTGTGTACGTGTAAACCAAGACCTTGAGGTCAATAGAAATTTTGATCAGAGTTTCAAGAACACCGTTTCAATCATGGTTAAATTCACTGGTTTGGAATTATGAAAATAAAAAACCCCAAAAATGCTTCATGACCTTTCTTTTAAAACCACACCCCTCTCTCTTCTGTAGAACTTGAAATCAGTAGCTCTATTTAACTTAAACTGAACCTCAGCTGCATACACAACCACTGCCACCTTAACTCTGTTAAGTGTTTAGAGGGAAGCCCAGTTCAGTGAAGGTATTTCTAAAGACAGCTCAGATCCTCTGACAAGATTTGTTCAATTTATTGAAGTAATGGGCTATTTTTTAAGAGAATTTAAAAGAACAAAGGACCTTCTGCCACAGGCTAGTCTATCATCTCCTTTTTACCTTGTTTGATCACAACAGGTCTCATGTTCTTAAGTCAGGGTTTAATACCCTTTCCTACTAATTAATGACTTATTCCAAGAAGGTCCTAACTCTACATTTTTACACTACCCTGTGGGACTAGTAAGCTTCTGTTATAATAACTTATTTCTCCTTTCTGAAAATCCTCTCTCAGTAATGGCATTAAAATTAAAATTTTCTCCACATCACTTGTGAAAATCAAGTATTAAAAAGAATCTTAATAAGTGCAATCATACTTTAATCCAAAGCCATTCTTAGTAAAGCTCTTTAATCAAAATTCTTTCACAATGGTGGCAAAAAAAATAGGACTAGATTTATGAACTTATTTAAATGACTTTACAGCAAAAATAGGTCAGTGGGATGCAAAAATCCCACTGTTCTTATCCAACTAACTTTGTCTTTCTCTTGCTTTGAAACTTTGTATTCATTCAACACTTACAAAGTCTTTAAATTAGCTTTTACTCACTGAGCGACTTATGCATTCTTAGGTAAAGACCTTCACACTGATTACAAAATCTGCTAGCTTGAAGAAATTATAATGGTGAAATCATCACATTTTGAAAGAATAAAGTGATGTGCAATCTGCATTTGATGTAAAAGTTAAACAGCCTTTCTAAGCAAGCAACTGCACTGACACTGTTGAGACATCCGAATCTTGAAGTAATTTGTGTGTGTTTCTGAGTCCACAATCCTCTCTTAAACACTAAAATGCCTTGTCCACTTGTCTCTTCTGCTTTTCTTGCCATCTGTTTTTCTGCTATGCTCTAGGCAAAAAAAAAAGCATGTCACCTTGACCCTTTTATAAATGTTAATGATTTCATATTGAAAGACAATATTTCATAAAACATAGAGGAGCAGTGTGAATATAACTTTTAGAGCATGTAAAAGTTTAAAAGACAGTTTAAAAAATGCTCTGTGTTCCTGTAGAAAGAAAAAAAACCCATATATTATAATATGTATGTTCTCTAAATTTTACACATTGAATCATCTAATTACAGGAATGCAGAACATTTCTAAACTAAAAATTTCATAACTAAAAAAATCACTTCCTGCAAACACTGCATAAATGAACCTAGTAGAACAATGAAACAGTCCCATTCCTTTAATTTCCCTTTTAGGTTGAAAAGCTTTTTTCTTCTCCAAATTTAAAGGCATTTTATTCCCTTTCCTAGTGCAATACTTGCTTCTGTAAGTTGTTATACAACTTCTGTGAGATGCTAAGCAGCAGAGAAAAGCCTAAAGGAAGCTTAGTAACTTAAAATAATATCTTAATGAAAGAATAAATTAATCTTACATGTGAAAGTATATAAAAATGCATAGCTTAACCGTTTATAAATTGAGTTCTGTAGCTGTCAAATTTCCTTTTGACACAGCTAAGGCCCACTAGAGAAACATAGTATTTTACACAGCAAGAACTGAGCATATATGTCCAATAACTCTTAATGAACTATTAAAGGAACGAATTTGTGATTTATCTTAAACTTTTAATGAATTAGGGACTTATTTCCAACTTTGCATGGACTGGTCCAGCAACTTATCTGAATTGTTGTTACCTAGTCACAGAAGCAGTTCAAGGGGTCTATGGAAACAAAATATTTTGTAAACGGCATCCACAGTACTATAGTCACTATTTAAGGGACACAAATTAAAAGTCCCATTTTCATTAGTATGCTGGTCTTGGCTGAGATAATTTTCTTCCCAGTGGCTGGTATGGGGCTGTGTTTTGGGTTTGTGCTGAACACAGAGTTGATGATACAGAGATGGTTTTATTATTTCTGACCAGGGCTTGAACAGCACCAAGCCATTAACTGCTTTTCCTATTGCCCTGCTGACAAGGATGCTGGGGCTGTGTGGCAGGCTGGGGGAAGACACATCCAGGTAACCCAAGGGGTATTCCATACCCTGTGACATCATGCTCAGTATATTAAGGTGGGTGAAGAAGAAAAAAGGGGGGGACATTTATATTGTTGGTGTTTGACTTTCCAAGTCACCATCAAGAGAGATGGAGTCCTGCTTTCCTGTGGGTGGCTGAACACACGCCCCTGGGAAATACCTCAGAACTAACCTTTTCAGGATTACTACTGAGTAAAAATATATTTTTTAAAATATTTCAGATTGTTTGACTGACAATAGTGCAAGAGTGTCATAAAATTGCTATGTGCAGGCTCTTCTTTTCCCAGATATCAAACTCTTATGTTCATGAGAGCATTACTTTTAGAATAATTTATCTCTTGTGTTGCTCCCATTAACTTAAAATATTTGAGGAAAGAACATGGGCTGGCTATCTAAACAGGGTTCAGCATACAGCTCTCAGAGACAGAGATCTACTCAGGAAAGGCAATTCTGAATGAGCATAAAATCAGTCATCCATGAATATTTTAGACTTAACCTTCTTATCCAACAGTACAGAAAACCTATAAGCACTCAAAGAGGATTTCTGTCTCAGACCTAAGTACCAGACACTCACTCTGATGATATTTAAGTGGCAAAGATTTCATTCCTGTGTTTTTTCAAATTTATGTTTATAATGGTGTTTTTATTATTTTAGAAAATGTGTATTTTAATATTTTTTTATAGGGTATTTTTCTGGACTATGGAAAAACAGCAATTTCAATACTGTAGAGAAAATGGAAAAATCTAAAGCCAGCAAACAGTCTTTAGGAAGATATGGATTCTGATCAAGTAGACCAAGCTGGAGACTGCACTTGGACAGCCCATGCCAGTTTTTAACCTCTAATGAAAAGCTTTGACACTACCATGTCCTCCTTGTGTGGCTGCAGAAGAAAACCTGGAATCTAACAAGATGGAGTAATATGTGTGATTTAAGTCTCTATATGAAGAAAATTGCGACAGCCTTTGGATTTTATTTCCCAGAAATGTTTTGCTTCATTCTTGTGTTAGTGCCAAAATTCATTTTAGAGTATATCCTGTTACAAACATTTTGGGTGTCAACTGCTGTGAATGTCAGTGTTAGAAACCTAGATCTCACTCTTTACTGCAACTTATTCAGCGGGAATGGGAATCCTCCTTCCTAAGCCAAAACTTTTGGCAACACAACCTTGTGCTGTTTGGGTTCCGTGTACAGTTAGATCTTGATCATATGAGGAGATTTCATCGATGTTCCCAAGAGAGATATTGAAAGGAGATAAGAGTTATCTCCCAGAATAAACATACAGTGAAACCTCTCTATTGGTGAGCTTCAGGTATTTGGGTGGTTTGTTTTTTTTTGAAGAACAATGGTGGGTTTGGCTTTGATTTTGTTCTTGTTTGTTGTAAATATACATGTATATAATTACTGTACTTTTGTTGCAGCCTTATATATAATCTAAAATTTTAAAAAAGTATTTATTCAAAAATACAGAGTATATTTTCTTTGTGCTCTTAGTTTGCATTCTACTGTAGCCTGAAGCTTATGCCTCTTGTAAGTCACATTATCCTATTGTTAAAGAGGCACTAAAATACAATGGAATATTAATAAAATATTGAGGTGCACTTCCTAAAGATTTTGAGGAAAAATTCAGTAAAGTGAACATGAAAAAAATTAAAATTTTGTCTTTATTTAATGAGGCACAAATCAAATAAAGTATCTGCAATCTAAGACAACTCAAATGGTCAACAAGACTATTAAAAGAAAATTAGTTTAGACATCAAAATATATTACAGAGATTTCATTTGTTGCTAGGCTGTCGCTAACAAACTCCTTTTTTATGTCTGTACATCTGAACATCAGTACCTGGATCCAGACAAAGGCATAATATCATTAAGCTGAAGTTCACAAAAGGCCAAGTTACCACTGTTTTTCAATGATTACTGAATATTAATGTCCTTTCGGATTCAAATATATTAATTCTATGCTACACAATCATTTATCTATATAATTCTTGGGAAGGGGTTAATTTGAAAAAGATAGTTTTGAATTTTATTCTTGAACTGGCTCATATATATTTTTTCCATTTTATTTCAAAAAACCCAAATGAACGAGGATACATGCATATATTTTTTTAGGCAAGTCAAATAATTCCTTTTGTTTCCAAACATGCTATGAGCTGTTTAAAAATACACCATCTCTCATCAGGTGTTGGCACTCTTCAGGCATGCTACCAAAGCTGTTTGCACAACTGCATGACTGGATGTGCATTAATCACCTGGTCAAACACATTCCTTTTCATTTGATAGGCACACATCCCTTTGCTTGATGGATGACACAAATTGTCTCAATTCACATCACCCAATAGATAAGCTCTTGTTATATTGTGTATCAACTGCATGATAGAAACTTCTTCTTCATAAAGTGCTAACAAGTTTAGAGTATGTTCAATAACTTTTTTCTCCAAAAAATATGTGGCCTCGTTCCTAAGAATGCAATAAGGAATAAGTTCTAGACAGGGTTATTAGCAGTTTTGCAGAAAAATGAGATTGAGAATTTGTGTATAAATGGAGGGAAAAAGCTGAATTCTCCTTGCTATTAACTTCATAGATGGCAGGGTAAGACTTAATTTGTGATAATTTTTGAAGCTTGTGGTGTTTGGGTTGGAATTTTTTTTTTCATAAATAATAAATAAGTAAGTAAATAACACACCGCAATGCAAGCTGTGCAAGAAAACCCCAAAGTCATCTAGAACAAAAATTTTTTAACTAATCTTATAAAATCCTAACAAAATAATATGACATTACCAATAATAGCACAGTGCTGAATAGAAAACCTGTTCATTACAAATTGACAAATCTGCCATAGCTCTGAGCCATTCCTGTTTGTCTTGAACTTCTATTAATTATAAAAACACAAAGAATAAATTAAAAATTTCTTCTTGTGATAAGTTAGATAGAGGGTGTTTTGATATATGTATGCAAAGCATAGAGAAGAAGTAATGCATAAACAGTGGTAAAACAAGACTCAGTGGTTGAAATTGTAAACTAGAACTAGGTTTAAATTTCCCAGCAACGATCTCTTTTTGGGATATTCTGTATTCACAAGAATGACTTCATGCCTTTACCCAGAATTCTAAAAAAAAAAAAAAATAAGAGTCTTTGATATTCTGTTCTGGGTCACCTTGTATTGTGCATTTCTTTCTTGATCTCCACTGGCTTTGCTAACATCTGAGTCTTGTTTTAAGCTTGCTGATTGCATTGAGTTTGTATTTGCTACGCAATAAGCCGACACTAAGAAGGATTTTGATCTTTAATCTGGTTCAAGGGATGCTAAGCAGCTCTGATTGCAGCCATAGGCAATACATGTACTAAATGAGATTGAAGGACAAATTAAAATAAATAATGTTTGAGTAAATCACTTTGTCCTAGTTAAACACATTTAACAATTTCACTTTCCCTTGCAAAGCAGGTTTTAAAGAAATTAACAGGTTTTATTTTTTTCTGATGTAAGTATAATTAATCTTTTTCCACACAGGAAAACTAACATCATTGAAGTTGTGTTTCTCCTGAATGCTTTACAATAGCTTCAAACCTTTTGGGTAGAAAGCTGAAGAGAAGTCACAGATCTGTAAAATACAATGCTGCATTTATTGCCAAAGGCAAAACATGGGAAACTGGTTAAATCTTCCTTAACAATCATACTTCACTGGAGTAATGATATTTTAGGCCTTTTTACTAACAGTAGTCCCTGCAGACAGACAATAGCAACTTTATACAATTTTCATTGCTCTAAGAAATAATGTCTAATAATAGACAAGGAAATCAGTTTTATTTGATCTGGTCATTTTAGCAATATTCCACCTGCAAATATTTACATTTTTTTAGAGTAATATTTTTATGATGTCCTGTATTTGAAGAAGAGAAAGCTAAACAATAAACTAAAAAATACTGTCTGGTGTAACTAGGGGAAAAGCTAGAAAGGATAGAGCATATGGTATAAACAATATATTACAAGAATGAAATTAGTAAAGCAACTAATATTTTTCAGCAGGTTATCTGTGTTAGGTAAAAACACCTGATAATCTGCTAGACTAAACCCTGTTGGGCCACAATTTCAGGGAGAAAAAATATAAACTTTACAGCCCTTTGGAACCTATGTTCATCAATTATTTCTCTGCATGTGAATGTGATTGAATAGTTCAATGTCTATAAAATATAATATGTCAAAGCAGCATGTGCCCTTGATCAAAACAGAAAAATGGTTACAGAATATAGGATTCAGAATTTACTTCTACATTATATAATTCTTTTCTAATTATATAATTTAGAATTTAATACTGCATTACTGCTAAGATTTTTTTCTTCAACATCATGCTAGAGAAAACTGAAGGCTAGATAGGTCAGATAAGCAGAGTAGTTTTGATAACTACAAAAACATAAAGTTGTGGCTGGTGAACTTTTATATCAGCAACTTTCTTAGTATAATATAATCTTTATGTACCAATACCAGAGTTAAAATACTTTCTTGGCCACTAAAGTCAGCATGTATAACCAGGAGAATTTACATATGGGACACTATTTTATCACCTTTCACTGTAATTCATGAGTCCTGATACCTCCAAAACATGTTTTGATCAACCAGTTCATAAAACTGCTTATTTTTCATTATTTTCTAAAATTAACATTGATTTGGTGAAATTTGTAAATTGTTAGAAGACAGAAAAATGTTGCAATGGGTATATCGCATTATGCAGTTATGACATGCTGAAAGCATTAAATATAGACAAGTTACAACACTCGGTAGTCTGGGGACCCTAAAAATTTAATAAGCTGTAGCTGCAGGCAAGAATCTAGCAGCTGCAGGGACAGAGAAGGAGGAAGTTCTAATCTATTGGCAGCATGTATTTTGTTGGCAAAAGTAATGCATCTTCATAACTGTTCTTTCTGATTCACTATTGAAAGTTCTCACAACTTTTCATCTAATGCATATATCTATTTCTTTTTTTAAAATATCTTTTGCCACAGTTGCAGTATACAAAAACTCATACTCCAAAAAATCTTATTTCAGTGATTAGAAAATATTAGGGAGCTGAATTCCTTAATATTTTGAACGTAGTCCTCTGTTCCCAATAAGCTTCTTTATGACCATTAGATAAACCTTCTTGAATGGCATATCTTTTTCACAGATATTCAGTAGGCAGAAGCTATGTTCTGGATATAGATATTGTAACAAGACGCTATTTAAAGAAAATCATCAGTTCAGTCTTATGGTAGTCATGCTTAACAGTCAATGCATAAACAAAAGTCACAAGGCATCCTTTTAGCTTTTTATTCGGATCTACACTTCAACTTTATTCTCCAGTCCTGCTCGATTAGATCACATATACTGTCAGCCTAGAATACTTACAGCACGTGGGTTTTCTTTCTTGCCACAGCCATGATATTTGGGATTGCAGACCAAAAAGCAGTGTTCACATTTCTGACCAACGTGGAGTCTACTTTACCTGAATGTGAAAGAACCTGAGTCTTTATAACCAAGCAGAGATCTGGAAAAAACCTGTGATATATCACTAGTTATATTATGATGTTGTGATGTCAGAATCTAGGTTGTGCACTGTGAATGAAGAATTCAGATTATAAAGTTGTTAGAAAATTCCCATTACAGAAGTCATTCATTCCAGAAATACTTCACTCACATTAGGCTGATGCTGCAAGAGATGATCAAACTACAGACTTTCCTGCTGCCGTGAAATTCTCCCTAGAAGCACAGCTCTTTCTTGTTCAGTTTATCTAAAACTTTGTTTTGGCTAGAGAACACCTGTGCTTAAATATACAAAGGAAAAAAAAAAAAGAAAAAACCAAAAATGACTCTTTTGTATGTTTTTGGGTTTTGTTGGTGGTTTTGTTTGTTTGTTTCAATTTATTTTTTTATTTAGAGGAACAGTATCAATACATTCTATTAACTGAATTCCAAAACTCAGAGTCAAATTTCAAACACACTAGTTCACAACTGTTCATATTTTTCTCAGTCCTGCATCAAGTGACATGCAGTTAAATTTGATGGGAAGCAAAGGAAAGATTAAGTTGTCTATATGGAAATCTCTCAGTTCACAGATGAAATGCAATAACTTTAACAGCATACACTGCAATGTGACAGAGAGAATATAACTTCTTAAAAAGCTGTAGAGTAGGAAATATTATTTTTCAAATTTGTAGTGTGATGACCTCAGGCAACACCCATTCAGCCTTTTTCTTAGTCTCTTCTCCACAGAACAGAGAGAAAATAGAAAGATGAGAAGACTAATGGATAGACAAAATGGCAGTTTAATAGGAAAAACAAAGGCTGTGCATGAAAGCTAAAGGGAAAAGAAAAGAAAAGAAATTACTTCAAAAAAGGAATTCATTCACTACATCTCATCAGTAGGCAGATGTCCATCTGCATCCTGGAAAGCAGGGCCATACATTACAGTTGCTTGGGAAGACAAATGCTACAATCAGTAACATGTCCCTTTCCTCTCTCGTTTCCTGAGCATTTATTCCTAAGCAGAGCATCATATGGTATGGAATATCCCATAAGTCAATTTGGAACTGCTGCCATGCCTTTAATGCTCCCAGCCTCCTGCCAATCCTCAGCCTACTCACTGGGCACTGGGCAGAGGAAATGAAGATGAAGGAAGGGAGGGAGAAAAACTTGACACTGTGCAGGTACTGTTCAGTAATAGTCAAAAATCACTGGTGCGTTTTCTATGGTGTTTTAGACAGGAATTCATAGCACAGACTGCTATGGGCTGCTATGAAGTAATTTGACTCTATCCCAGTCACACCTAGTAAGAAATTCTATCTTCCAAAAATGTTCAAGGTAGCCTGTGATTAAGAGAAATTTTGATTGGGACTTTTATTAGTTCTCATTATTGTTATTGCTACAGTTGCAAGAACAATTTGAGTTAGAACTATTAAAAAAAAAAAAAGTCTATATTTGAGGGAGAAAAGTCCTTCCTAAAGTAAAACCTTAAAAAGGCTTACAGCTGAGCAAACAAGTATGAGATAATCAAAATGTTCATAATTTTTTGGCATAAACTCATGCACTAATGAATAAATATATTGCATCTGGGATTTACACAGATCAAGCATCAACATTGTCTCTCATGCATTACTTTACGTAGTTAGGCTAACAGCTCATTAAAATTCATGACTTTATTTACAAATGAAGAGCACACTTTTGAACTTCCAGCCATTGCAAGCATTATCTATAAAAACATCAGAAACACGAGATCTACAAGGAAATCCAAAATATGCAAGGGTTTTATCAGAAAATACAGACATGATGTTTCCTGTCAAATCAGTAAAGTAAAATTACAGCTATTTTCAAAATAAATTAAAGTTCTCACTTTATGATTAATCTTATGCTAGGAGGACAATAAAGATAAAAAGATGGTAAAACAGCTTTTAGAGCTGGGATGAAGAAAACATAGGCAAAATGCGATGGACTTTGTTGAAGTATAAGACTTCTAAGACATCAGTCTAACCCCAGGTTCATACTCACTGGAAAAAAATATATTTTCAGACTACAAGTATATAATGTTAGTATTTATATTTTAATGTGTTTTTTTTTTATGAAATTCATCACCAATGGTAAATAACTCTTTAACTATGAGTACTAGAATCAATCTGTGCATAATTCCCATAGGGAAACTTCACCTAAAGAGAAAAAAATCTACTTGCTACATTATAAAAATCAAAGTACTAACACTTTAAATTTCATAAGCATAGAATAGATCTGCTGTAAGAGGTGAAATTATTATCCCTTTCACAGAAAGGGAGTGCTACATCATTCCTGAGCTCATGAAGGGCTACAGTGGAAGGCAATACCTTGCTCACTAAACAGAATATGTACAGTCATCAGAGAACGTGTTTTTTTCCTTCCAGGGTCCTCCACTTCCAAACACTCCTGCTTTACCAGCACTGTTCACAAAGCCACCAAATTTGGATTAAAAGGAATCTCTGGTAGAGTAAGTCCTAGAGATACAGTTTCTCTACTGTACTTGTCTTTTCCTTGATTGTTTATACTTTAGAAAACAGGAATAAAAGATGCAATGATCTATCAGATATAAATTCTACTGTGCCAGAAGAATGACAAAAAGTGACACTTCTGGAAGTAAAATACCATCTTTCAGATTCAATGGATCTCAACAAATTAGAGAAAATTAGATGTAAATTACATTAAATTTGACTAATGTAAAAAAATGTTACTTTGTACATTGACTTTACATTAAAAAAAATTTCAACTAAATTTCAAAACATCTAGGAAACATTGTAGATGTAATTTGAGCAGTTCCTAACTCAGTCAAAGAAAAACTTCAGGAAAACAGATAGGATAAAAGAATAATTTAAGTAGATAGGTATGTAATCAGAAAAGTAATTTTCAATTTGTATTTGACATATAAACAATGATTTTATGGTCAGAAAATAGAAGTTTACTCAATTTATCATTGGGAAGAAAAAGTTCCAATACTAATCAATATACTAGCATAACAATAATCCTCTTTTTTGTGTTTATATAGTTTTGAACTGAGTACCTACTAAGAAAAAAACCACTAATTAAAACTCTGCAACAGCATCCAGTTTATTGATGATCATAGAGGAAAGGCTTACTATCATGATATGATTTGACAGTATATGGTATTGACTAAAAGCAATCAGTGATGATGTTGAGCTATAAATTAAAGACTTTTCTTATTCTTTTTCACAGTTATTGAGTGAAGATCCATTTAAAATATCAAGGAGATTACATTTCTACAGTTTCCTATTGCCAAAGATTTTTCTTAAGCCTCCTCTCTCCTGTTCTTTGTTATAGCCTCACTTCCATACCATCAGGAAAAGGTGTTTTCAAGGAAGAATCAGAGGACAGAGTGTAAAAGTCACTTTGATTCAACTACCACCTAGGATTAGATTTGCTGTTTTAGAAAGGTTGTTAGAGGTAGTTTTACCTTCACTCTCCTCACAATTTAATGGAACATTTTTGTGGCCATCAGCACTGCTCCATTTCGCCCTTTGTTGTTTGGTACTGATCTTCCACTGGAAAATCAATGTTGTAGGACCATCCTGCATTTTACTCTCACAGTGGAATGATAGCAAAACCTAAGAATGACCGTATTGAAGAATTATGTGTCTCTCTATCTGATAAATAGGAGTAATATTCAACCCTCTAAGAATTGGCAAAACTACAGAAATTAATGAAATGTGCCTTTTAAAAATGTGTAGATAATTGCCCATATGTGGTTTGTATTAATTTCAATTTTTGTATTCAAATAACATCTGCTATAAACTTCTTTCTAAAAAACCCTGTATTTGTGGTTATCCATTGTGATGATAATGTAACAAAGCATGGGTGAAAAATGTGACAGTAAATCTTAAAATCATTATGCAAGACAAGTCCATATGAAACCAGCCTTTCTCTGCTGGGTATAACAAACAGTTTTTAAATGAATGAGTGAAATTTATGTGACTTTATCATCTATCCAAATGCTGTATGACTCATTGGGAAGTTGTCACAGTAAAAATTCTGCCTGCTTTTCTAGGAAATGGCAGGAAGCAGATCACTTTGTATTGTGAGGATTCAGAATACTTCTAGTTTCTTCATTGCAAAATAATTCCATGCCCTGGTTGTAATTTGTAGGAAAGATTCTGGAAAATTAACTTTATTGAGTATCAATGCAAGTATTTGAAGCAATTTTACAGTGGAGTTATTTTCATGTATGACTTGAAAAAGTGATTATTTAGTTTCTCACAAGTAATTTTTTTCTTTTGCCCAATATGATGATACAATAAGGTATTCGTGAACGTCTTATGAAGAGAATATTTGCAGATTTTTAGAAAATTAAACTCATACCAGATGATTTTAGGAATGACTTGGACAGGAGCAGCAGTAAATGATAAATAAAGAAGTCACAAATCAGCAGACATACTTCAAAATTAGTTTTTGTGAGTAATATATAAGTGTTTATCTGTCACTTTTTTTCTTATATAAAATTACAAAGGTACATATTTATTAAATAAATTATTATATCTAAAATAATTTACCCTTATCTCCTGAAGAAATTGTATATACATAAGAGCATTCCTGAGAACAGTTCTCCGGTTAATCTTGATTCATGGTGCCACTTTAAGAATGGCTAGTAGAACTGAGACCATTTTATCTTTTCCTAAATGTCTTTTGAAGTTTATGGCCATTGAAAAATCCATGCAAATAAATTGGTGAAGTTAATGATATACTCAGGTCTCATAAAGAGTATCAAAGCATTATGGTGACTCAAATTCCTCTAGAAACAACAGGAGATGAGATGGAAGACTTTGCTAACATGTCTCAGTTTTTCTCATTCAGATAAATGTGTTCATATAAACAGAGAAGAGTATTATAACATCAATCTATAGTTGCTCTAATACTTTTTGCTAAAGGGTGTTAGGCACAAGGCTGGCTCCAACAGAACCATTTCAGGACTCTCTTCTGACAGCACCAGAGCCCACATCCTCAGTGACCCAGGGTTTTGCCCAGGCTGAGGAACACAGTTGCCACTTTCCTCTTTGTAGGCAGAGCCTGAAGAGAAGTTCAGTACCTATCCCAGAGACACACACAGTCACACAGGTGCAGGACAGTGGCACAGCCAGCCACACAGGCTGTCACAGACAGGGTGCTGCCTTCAACAGCACCTGCCTACAGGACTCACAAAAATAAAAATGCAGACAGCCAAATCCAGCCCTGGCAGAGGCTGGATTTCACTGATGCAGGCATACTCATAAAACTCCCTGGATGCACAGGCACAGGCATATTTGTGGCTCCCCTGAGTACTTACACAGCTGCTCTGTCTGGCACCCCTGCCTTCATCCCAGCCTCCTTACTTACGGTTCTACTCACCTACTAATGCACCTTGCTGCACACACACAGCACTCGCACAGCCATCCCACAGGCACCCCACAATCGTGGCTTGGCTGAATCCTCTGCCCACCTGGCACCTGTGGCCCAGCCTGAGGCTCTCCTGCTTGCTTGCTGGTTCAGCTTGAGGTTTTCTAGCAAATGTCTACGGACAGCTCAAGCACTCCAGGTAAGATAGAGACCCTTGGAGCTCCAGCTGCCAACACCCAGCACACTGGCCTGCTACAGCAGCCAGCACTGAGATCCTCAGTCACACCAGTGACCCCATATCTGTTTTCTGGGGTATGTACCATTCCTACCCCATTGCTGGAGGTTAACAACCTCCACTTCCTCCAGCAGCTAGCATCAAGACTTCACTCTCTCTCATAGCTGACACAGGCCAGAGGCACACACTCCCTCCATCCGACTCCAGCCACCGGCACCAGCTTTGCTCACACGGAGTCCTTAAAGGAGCTGGCGCTTTGTCCCTGCAGCGCACACTCACACAGGATAGAGAATGAAGCTACAAGAAGGTAGGATAGACTGTGGATCAGGACAGGAGTCAGTCAGATGACTGTATTGACCAATTCCATTTTACACATGACAGGCCTCTTGTAGCCTTTTCCATGTGTTTCCCCCTCAGCTCTCTGATTTGCTTCTTTCATCACACGGTCCCACTGACACCCTCAAGCAGTCCCTCAGGTTTGCAAATTCCTCCTTTTCCTGCTTCTTGCTAATGGTCCATTCATTAATGCTAGTACTGACCAGGTCACTTTCTTGTCTTTGCCTCCGTATTGGCAGTTAGTTTTTATCTCTGTATATTTTGTCTATGGCTTTCTTCTTTGCATTAGTGTTCCATTTGACAGTGTCCTTAATCAGATAATACTATGGAAATAAACATTTCTGTATTCCGTCTACTTTTATCAGCTTGTGTTTTTGACAATGTTTAATACTATCTGGTCAGGTTTATGTTTGTCTATGATATTCTGATTGAATATCCAAGTTGTTGTTACTGGCAACTATACACTATATTTGAGCATGAGCTTTTTGCTTTATTTCCCTGGCTCTGTATTTTTTCTACGAAGGTCTCAAGAGGCACTAGATTCCCAAGAGGAAAAATTCATACCTTAAGAAATGGAGACAGGAGTTTCATGCATTAAGGAGTCATATATTTTTATTAAAATGTCTTACAGTGATATTTTGTGTTTTCAGGTGGTGGTGATGAAGCAAATAAAATTCCAACATTTTTCCCTTATTATTTGATTAATCTTTCTGGGTGAATTTTATCTCACTATTTTCTCATGTTAAAGCAAAATTAATTAATTGAAATATTCTCAGTTAAGTATTTAATAAGAGTTAACAACTCACAGAGAAGTAGGCATGGGAAAAAGGGCCTTCATATTTTGCAACTCAGAAATTCTTCAAGTAATAAAAGTATGAGTCCAGTATCTTTCTTTTCTCAATAAAATAAAAATAAATGTAGTCTGAAATATTAAGACTTTATATACTCCTAGGAATTTTAGAAAATAGCTGAGAAAAAAAGTAACCTCTTGTCAAGATGTTTAAACTCACAGGTATGATTCCCTTCTTCTGCTGTAACACTGCATTATTTAAAAGAGTAGCTATTTTTAAAATTAGCATTCTAGATTAAGGTGGTCTTTATTGCAAATCTTAGATGAACACAAAGAACAGACATATGTGCATACTTCTACAGAAAAGGCTCACTGAGAGCCCACAAAGTGTGTGCATCCAAATGAAAAAAAATACTCTCTGCTTCCATCTCCTGGTGGAGAGACACAAGCAGAGTTTCATTTGCATAAAATTTTTATTCATAATTCCTTCAGTGACACATGGGAGTGATCATCACTATACACAAACTCATAATTAGTTGAGAATTGGAATTGCATGGAGAGAGGTGACAAGGGATTTCTTTCATGTAGCTAAAAGAACATCTGTGAGGCAAGGACTCACAGATGTTGAAGCATCCTGCAAGTTATTAGTTGTCAGGCCCTGCAGACGATGTGCTATTGAGAGGTGAAATATAGGTGCTTCTTAAATGAATCTACAGAGGGCAGAAGAAGAGCTAAGTGAAATCCATTGATAATTTTCCTGACATTTTTCTAGCAGGATAGCAAAGTCACATTTCAGTGTTTCAAGCCCTCTTATTCATTAATAACAAAGGAAGCACGGAGCTTTGTTGATCAGGAAAGGTAATATTTGGCTGTTTTGGTTTGTTTATTATTTTTTAATCTCATAGATATTCCATCCTAATCAAAAACTTGTCATAGTAATTTTTTTTGGAGAAAAATGCATTTTTATTGTGAAAATTAGTAATTCAGAATTTAAGAAAATTTTAAAAGTTTCTCTTGCTACAAATTTTGGTATAGTATTAATTTAAGTTTGACTAACTGTCAGCATTTTATGAATCACAGACTGCATCTATATTATGAAGTTATTTCACTGCTTTATTCCAGTGCTCTAGTCTCCTTATCATTCCTGCAGGGATGTGTATTCCCAAGCTCTGTCCAGGAAGAAGCTTACATTTTTTTGACAGGGAAGCTGATCAGCTGTACACACCCATAGCTACCCAACGGACAGTATAGGTAATTTTGTTTCTCCAGCTTGAAAGTGTCTTCCAGTACAAAGCTACTTTTCTCCACTCAGTGCCATCCTTCACAACAGCATGTTGCATACTTCCACGCTACTTCTGACAATATACCTGTCAGAGTTTCAGCACAGTGTAACAAAACAATCTGGAAAGTTGTAGAAGCTTTCTCATTAGTCATTTTTTTTTTTTTTTGTCCTAGGTATCTGCACACAAAAGCTGGTAGAGATCAACTACCTATAGGGACCTTGTATTATTTCAAATCTTGCTGTCGGGAGGATTCCCAACAGTATTACAAGGAGGTCACTTGCCATATCTGCCATATGGTCAACACTTTGCAGATGGTTACCGTCACTCTCAAATTCTTGTTATGAGCACAGGGGAACACAGACTGTGTGCAGAGCCAAGAATTTATTGGTAATGCAGTTAGTGTTTTAACAGTGTAAATAAAACACAGCAAGCAGCTCTTGTTAGTCCAGTTAAATTAATTTTAACACTGATAGTCAAAATTATGTAACCAGTACAGGGAATTATCCATGATAATGCATTTTAAATTGTTATTTTCCAATAATATTTAGATCTTTCCTACCATTTCCTGTATATTGTTCTCAGTCTAACAATGTTTCTCTAGTCTTGGGTTTTATGGTACTAGCTGGTCTTTCTCAGAAAGACTTCACAAAGGGTGTGGGTGAGTTATAACAAATTATCCTGACTTCTTCCTCTAGGAAGGTTACTATGTTCATAGTGGAGTACTTCTTCCTACTCATATTTGAATCTGGTTTTAAGTTAGTTGTGAATATTTTTTAGGACAATCTGCTCCATTGCTCTTTCTTCATTGCTAAAAGTTCCAAAGTCACTTGTGGTTCCAGTACCATTCTTACGTACAGCCTCATATGAGTCATCTCTTTGTTGTAGGGGATCAGGAATGACTCACCAGAGAGTGATGGTTCTTTTGGATGGTCTCCAAATTCAACACTTCTGCATTAATAGGTGCTAAACAGTGACTACTAACTGAAAAATAAGGGAGGCATTCCCTAGGTGGAATTGTGTTCTGTCATTAAGTTGTACACGACATAAGCATGGTGTAAGCTAGAAAGGCTAAATGTAAAAGAATTTAAAACTCATTTTTTTATTTAATTATGTGTTGATGTGCACTAAAAGTTAGATATGCCCACACAAAAAATTTCTAAGTCAGCCCTCACCTGTTATAGAGAAAACTGAACTCAGGCCCTGGGACATGCAAAAATAGACATCACAGACATGGTCCATAAGTAGTCAAAGCCAGCTGGACTGAACCCCTGAGTGCCTAGGCATGTTGCTACTTTGATATTCTCCATTCTCCAGTCATTGAAAATAGAAACTCATGTAATTTATTTTGGAAGATCTCTGAACAGATAAAAAGAATCAAAACATTAAAATCACATAACTATTAATCTAATACGAATTAAAATTACTAGACAGAAAGGACCATCTACATTAAAAAAAAATAGATTTCAGGACTTGTTAATCTTCAAAATCTTCCTAACTAAAAGCCAAGCAAACCAGTGGCAAGAAATAGGCATTGTCTTTAACATTAGGCTTTAACTTTAGCTTTAGGCTTTCATTTATAGTCATACATTTACTAGAATTTGCTTTGGAATTTAAAAAACCTCCAAAGAAAAATTATAAATCAGATTAGCAATATCTGAATTTGAAAGCAGAATACATGTCAAAAACTGTCAGCATCCATCCCCATACGGGCCGCCAATTGTTGGCATCAGTAATTAGTATCAATCAACAGTGGATGGAAACTGACTGTCACCACCAGTTTGTTATCTTACTGTAAAACTTTCATACCTTCTCTCTGTGAGTTCCTACAGAGAGTTCTCTTTTTCTTCTGCACAGCCGAGCTGGCTGACTTCTTCCTGCCCCTATGACAAACACCCAACCCTTTCTGTCCCTAGTAGCACATACTAAGCCCAGTACAACCACTTGACACTTACTCCTCACAGCAGCACAGCCAACTCCAACCCTCCCCTAGACCATGTAACCCACTCTTTTTTAACACCCATCCTTATTGGACACAGCTGTAATTTATTAAGGGCGGGGCTGTTCCTACTCTTTGGTAATTAGTACAGCTGCAAGTCCTCAGGGGAGAAATTGCCTTCAGCACTATCTCTATTCTCTCACAATCCATCCTCCCACAAAGAAAAGTAAAGTAGAAATAGAAGAAACTTAATAGACTATAAAAAATTAGACAAAACCAAAGTCTGGAATGGACAATATAATATGCTTTGAATACATAACAGTAGCACATATTTATATTGATATGAGCAAAAACTGAAGTGTTTTGTTTCTTTTTAAAATTTATTTATTTTCAGAGCTGAAGTAGCGTATCAGTAGACATCTTGATAATAAATCTTTCTGATAGGAAGTCACCACCTTTTGACATTCCTTTAGATAGGGTTACAACACTTTGGCAACAACAGGATAAGTCAGATCCAAGCATCTGTAGATGCTCCAGATGGTTTTCAGCTAATGGTGGTGTGAGGAACTGACTTCCAAGCATAGCCCCTGCAGTTCTTTCACTCTGCAGTCATAAAAGTGTCCTGACAACAGCAGGCAGCTCCCACCATGCTGTGCATTAAGAGAGCTACCACAGAAGGTGCTCTAAATATTCATAGTGTCGTGAGCAGCACTTGAGGTATGAAGTAATTCATATTATTCCATCATAAAGAAGTAATAGTGACTCTGAAAGACACTTTAAGAGAATTAATGTGAAGAACTTGTGATTCCCATAAATGTAAACAGAAAGATACATACTAATAATTTAAGATAACCTAGGGACTTTGGTGTATAAGATACTCTTTCTTATCTTCAGAAAACTCTTTGGAACAGTGCTCATTATTACTACCAAGAGTAAATGTGTGACACCCAAAGAGGCCATCTGTTGAGTTGGATAATCTGCAGAAAACCCCATTTTTGGCATAAAAGCTTGAAAGTTCTTCTCACCATGCCAAAGTTATGTCCAACTCAAAAAAGCCCACTTAACTTTCAGGGGTATAACTTTGCAAATAAGAGAGACTTTCCACACAGTTTAAAGGAATTTTATGAGGATTGCTGATGACTCCAGAAAATAACAGTGCTGAACACATATCTGGTTGATGTTTCTATGTAATTTTCTTTTTAAAATAAAACAGGAAATCTTTTTAAGCTTATATAACTATTTTTCATTTTTATAAATGAAAAACAAAACTGAGATGCCATTATGCTAACTACAGGAATTAAAATTAACTAAACATCTGCCCACATTGCAGTATAGTTTTGATTAAGGAAAGATTGCACTAAGGAGAGTGTCTATGCTGCAGATATCAGTGTGTTGCCCAAACATCAGAGGCAAGTTCAATTACAGAAAACATTCTAGTCAGTCTAACCACACAGACAAAGTGCTCTGTGTGGCTTAATTTACCCAGCCAACCAGTCAATGCTGCAATGGTTAACATGCTTCTAGTACTCAAATTGTAACATAAAAATCTTGTTCAGCATTTGTAAACTACTCTGCAATCTGCAAAAGACATATAACCTGAGAAGAAATGGCCACTTTAGATGCTAAAAGTAGTTTATTTTTCACAGTCTTTTAATTTGCCTTAGCTACTTTTTAGACCAAGTTTTTGCCATTTAACAATTAAAGTGATGAGAGAAGTGTGGGTTTCTTTGCAGTCATGAGTAGGAAGGATACACTAGCAGGTGTATACCATAAACCATCTGTTGGCAGGTAGGAATATTTTGCTGTTCTCACACACCTCTTCCTACTTCTTTTTTATTATTTGACTCATACTCATTGTCACAAGAACACTTTGTATAAAAAATAAGGTTTTGTTCATATATTTCCTATGTAAGGGCTTTTTTTTTCTATATCACTCTGTAGATTTTTTTGTCACCTGCAGAGATCAGTAGAAAAGCTGAACTATTGTGAATCACAAAAGACAACTCAATTATGTATGTGTTTTGGCAAAAGGACTCTTCTTAATCATCTCTTCTTCAAATCCATTTGGATAATGATAATCTGTATGACATTAAAATTAAAATAGCTTCCTTTACTTCAGCCCATTATTATTTGTTTTAATATGACTAAAGAAAGGTAAGAACTTAGTTCTGCATGACAGCTAGTTGTATAAAGATTTTCAGAAGCAAGATAATACAGCACCTTTAATACACTTTAAAATTAGTTCTTTCCTCCCCTAGATTTGTCTTTTAGTCCCAACAGGATTACAGTTATAATCACTGAAACATTTTATTCCTTCTTAAATTTGTGTTTACATGCTTTGATATTCCAGCTTTAAAAGTCACATGGATCACCTAAATATAAATAAAAAAATAGTCTCAGAAAATTAACTGCCTTCTCTTTATAATTTCAGTTACTTTTGTTATCAAAAAACGTTTTTACATCAACAATGGTATGTTAAGTCACCATGACTGGGGAATTAAAATTTAATCACTACAAAGTTCTGCAACTGTTCATTTTAAATGGAATTTAATGGACCTCTATAATCAAGCTTTCTTTTTCTGCCATGGGGTGTCAACTTAAAATAAATATGTAATAACTTATTTTAAAATTTAATGTTGTGCTGAAGTGATTGATACAAAGCCAAAAACTACAAATTTTTGTTGGTACTATAAAAATTTTAAAATACTTTAAAAAAGTGTTTGGTATTAGAACAAAATTTTTTATGATTAATTGATATTCCATTTTAATAATGAAGGTTTATAAATGTCTTAGAATTTTTTCTGACTAGTGATTATTTCCTCTAAAAAAAAATTCTTAGTAACCATGGATGTGAATTTTTTTTTCCCCAAAAATATTTTATTATGCAATGTACAGGAAACAAAAAGAATAAAAATCAAAAGCTTTTTAATATATTGAATTTATAAAAATTCATGGGTTTGGTGGTTATACATTTAACATGTAAATAAGAATAAAATTTATAGTCCAGAAAGTGTCATTTTTGCCATTCCCAGTAAAAAGCTGTAGGAAGGTTCTGGCAGACAGGGGGGATCACTGCCCAACAAAATAAAACCCCTGGGAGCTGAAACTGGGGATGCTGCAGGGCCACACCACACCCAGCTCGCAGCAGTCAGGAGGCACCAGCCCGTGGGCAGGTAACGAATACAAACTGAACCAAGCAGATCCCTGTAAAGGGGAGTAGGTGATCCCCACCATGAGCACCATATTTGTGCCTCTGGAAAGGACCTTTATTTTATCTCTTCCACGAGTCTTGCTAATCTCAAAGGTTTTCTGCATATATGATACAAGTTACTACAATGATTATGGTATATTTCCATTTTCAAATCTGTTTCTCAGACAATTATGTTGATACCTTGTTTGTATTATCCTTGATACTAGTAAGGCAGCTTTTGCTCAGTTTCACTTGAAAGAAAATTCTTTCAGCCTTACAGAATCATCCTGGAATTCAAGAGTTAATTTATATCTGTTTATGTCTAGTGCTAAAGTGAAGAATGAGGCTACAATTTTTTGCTGAAATTAAAACTTATTTAGTGGTACTGTTGATAAAGTGCAAGCCTCACCAGAATTTAACTTACTCCTTCAGATTCCTATCAGGTCTTGAAAGAGAATGTAGACAATTTTTTCCCCTAAGAAAGTAGCAGCTATGACTGCAAAATACATATATGACTCATATCCTTTCAATGAGAAATTAAACCATACAAGTATTTGTTTTGTTAAACAATTCACATGGAAACAAGGTCTGTTGTTTCTACTCATTCTCAAATATTACAATTAATTCTCTTAAATGGTACTCAAAAATATGAAATTAGTTCTCAATCAGTGTTAAAGCAATTAATTAAATAAAGTGACTGTCCCTTGAATAATACAACACTAGTATTTAGACAAGTGATTAATTGAGATGATTTTGCTTTTACCTGGCTGCTTCAATTAGGTGACTGGCACTGTATCATAACTTAATGAAAATTGTTCAAAAACAATGAAGGAATCAAATGTATTAATTTTATTTACATAACGTTATCAGTGGAATAATCTAACAGATACTGCAAAAATCTGAAGAAAACAGGTTCATCGCAATTATGTAAATTATCCCATCGTGAAAATGGCCTTTACTTGTTTGACAATTTGAGAAAGGAAGAGAATAAATTAAAGTGAAAATCAATTTCTAGCTCCTTGATTATACTTTGGTGGTCATTTATACTTAAAATTTGTAAGCAATTTATTTTAAGAGCATGAAGAACATGAATAATTTCTGTTTTCTGGAAGTGAAGATTTTACACTGTTTTCTTTTATACAAATGAAGTTATAATTATGTCTTGAAAAAGGGATTTAAATTATAGCAGTTTGCCAAGATTCAGAGGTCTGAATCTCAATTCTACCTTTTGCATGCATGAGGAGAACTTCTCTTTGGCTCTAACTCTTGAATTCACTTTACAGATGAATTCATTTGTGACCATACATAACTGAGAAAAAGAAACCTACCAGCCATGTTTAAAATAGTGAAACTCTAAAGCTTCCAAAGTCTGCATTTTTGTCCCCAGCTAAATATGCAAAATGCTGACTACCTTTTGTTTCAATGGCAGCTGTTAGAATCAATTCAGGAAGAGGCATGCTCGGAGCAATTCAGTGAACCATGGAAAAATTTATTCCTGGTTTTAATAGGCAGCGGGTTCAGTTTCTCATGGAGCATTTCACAGATTTATTTTGAACATGCATAGTTAAATAATGAACAGAACAGAGAATTCAGTAATATTCCTTTCTTATTTAAATTCTGGGGTTTTCATTATGGTTAACTTTCTATTGTCTTACTTTTCTCAACAGAGTGCAAATATTATTTTAAAGTTTTCTAACTACATGATGATTGATTAAATTATATTTGCTTAATGCCACATACAGTTAATTTCTATTGTGCTTGTCACTGATTGTGTTAGAGAAATATCAATCATTGTAAAGTATCACAACAGAAAAGGGGTGATTCACTTTTTTTGATAGTATAAAAGTATATAAATTTTTTTACTCTGTTCTCCAAAGATGTGCCCTGAATTTATGAAATACCTTATTTTGCAATTCAGCCTATTATATATGTTGTCTGATGACATTATACCTAATAAACCCATTAGGGGCCCAAATTAGGAAACATTAGACCTATTATTGTTGGAGTGAGTCCAGAGGAAGGTCACAAAGATGATCTGAGGGCTGGAGCACCTCTCCTTTGAAGGCAGGTTAGAGCTGGCACTGCTCTGCCTGGAGAAATCTCCAAGGAGCCTTTTGAGCACCTTCCAGTAGCTGAAGGGAGCCTACAAGAGAAATGGAGAGGGACATTTATCAAGGGCATGTATTGATGGGACAAGGGGTGTTTGCTACAAACTGAAAGACAACGCCCTTAGTAACAGCTTTTAACTTTTCATAGTCCCTGAATTGCCCAGGAAATTGGACTAGCTGATCATTGTAGCTCCCTTCACATATATGGAAATGTGGTCATCTGTAGGAGTTTTTTCTCTTCAAATGCATCTAACATAACAGCAGAAGGGAAATTTGTACATGGTGCAGTTTGGGGAAGTACAAGTGTGCCTGAAGAAACACCCTCAGCAGGGTTGTGACTTGACAGAGCTTTCACGTTCAGCTCAGGTTTATATCAGAGCAGGACCATTTCTGGGTAACATGAGGTAGTCAGCTTGATTATATATACACATTCTTAACACTTTTTTACATTAACCATGTAATAATACTGGTGCTTCATTGTTCACATATACTTCTGTCCTAAGTAAAAGTTGCAGTTTTTAGAGTCAAATGGTTACTAAGCTATAAGGTCAATTTCTAATTTTCTCATTGTATAGACTTACTACTCTTGAATACAAAGATTTTATGGAAAAGGTATTACAAAATAGTTGTTGATATTCCACCAAGTGTAGTATTAAAATAAAATTAAATTTCAGCTTTTCCCTACTAATTTTAACAAAATTTGTTTAGACCCATTTATATACTAAGCATTCAGCTTCAACAACTTACAATATTTCTAAATGTTTATAAAAGTAAAAACACATGTTATAACATTCTGAAGACTTTATTCTTAAGCCAAAATGTTAAAATTTTTAAAGGCACCTCTCAAAAAGGAGGACAGAATGTAACTAAAGTATCGAAACCCTAAATTTAATAATTATTTAAAAACGAGAAACTGAAATTGCTAGTGTAAAAGCTCCTGAAAAACATCCTGCAGTAATTGGCTTTATGTGTTTAGTAAACTTCTAGGCAAAGTTAAGGGAGTGTTTTTAAATTGTGTTAGAAAAGAAGAGCAATTCATGTGCTTATGTTTAGCAATTGAGTTACAAAACAATCTGCACAACTCAAGGTACTTAACTATTAATTTTGTTACCTATCCAGCTTTAAAAGTGTTTAGCAATTTTAAGTAGGTCAGTTCTTTCTTTATTCCAGAGATGTAAGTGAAGGCCAAGAGGCATGCTTATGAAAGCATTTCCTATACTCCTAATCTTCCTTGTTAAAACTGGATTGTCAGATCATTTTTCCATTTGTTAATTTTCCATTTCCATTTGTACCTCAAAACACACAAATGATAAATCTCATATCAGTATTTGACAACTGAGATGAAGGTATGGCCATTATATTTGCACAGTCTCTTATAAAAAAAGATTCAAGTAGGGTTCTAAGGCACTAAATCTGCATAATGCATCTACCATACACACCAGAAGTAATTGGATATATTACTAAAAACAGTATGTTAAACCCCTTGTATATTACTTTTAAACTTTGATTGATTGTCTCTGTTTTACTCATGCCCTTGTAAATATCTTTTAAGAACTATACTAGACCTATTCCTTGCTCACAATGAACTCTTAATACCTAATAATATTTTTGGAAGATGGATTTAACTTTTAATAAGAATGTATTATTCTTAAGCAATACTTTTTTGAAATCAGATCTTAGATTATTAGATTAACTGATCAGCAATCAGAAAAAAAATTGGTCACAAAAGAACAATGTTAGACTAATTTTTCTTTCTGGTTTCTTACTGTATATTCATTTATTAAAAATTTTCATGCAAATAGAATTTAGAATAATGGTATTAAACAGTGTAGGTTTGATAATGGAAGCATAAAAGACATTATAAATATATTTAAATATGGATATTGTTTTGTTTGGTGCTTTTGCTTGAGTTTATTTTTTTGTTTGTTTGTTTTGTTTTGGCATTTTTCGGGGGATTGTTTGTTTGGGGTTTTTTGTAAACACTGTTGTATTTTTCTGATGTTCTAAGGGGGTGTACTGAATCTGAGTGGAATAGAGCCAATTTTTTTCATAGCAAGCCATATGATGCTGCGTTTTAATTTAGATTTGTGACCAAAGCAGTGTTGATAACACACCAGTGCTGTAGCTATTGGTGGATCAGTGCTTGTTTCCCTGTTTCTTACTCTGCCTCCATTAGTAAGTAGGCTGGGGATGCACCAAAAGCTGGGAGGAGAAACAGCCATGAAAGTTGAGCCCAAATGACCAAAGAGACATGTTATGGTATGTGTCATCATGCAGAGGGGTGAGAAAGAAGAGCAGGTGGGGTTTGGGCAGGTATTCATTGCTGACAAACTCTCTGGGAATTTAACTTCTTGTGGGATGTGTGAATTACTGCCTTTGCACCATTTGTGTTTATGTAGGGGTTTCAGTTAGTTTTCTCCTCTCTCTTTCCTTTTTTTAAAACATTTTAAACTATATAATCCCAGAAGTTTTCTTGCTATTGCACTTCCTAATGCAGGATTTGCAGTGGTTGAAGTGGCTAATTGCTCAAAACTGTAGATGGGCTTCTAAATAAGAGTGTAAAAATTTGGATATGTTCAGTACTGCTCACAATTATTTACGACCAAATTAAAAAACCCTCAGTGAATGTAAATTAATTTCTGTCTTCATATGTTCATTAAGAACATAAGTAATATTCAAACTTGAAGAAAGTTAGGAAACTCAAAGCAGGAGTAAAGATACTGTTTTCAAGTGGAAAGACAGCTTCATAAATTTAACTGAGAAACATGAACTTAAAAAAATAAAATTATGTTTGAAACTATAAAATCTGGAATAGTGACAATAATATTAAAATTTTTAGTTAAAACATATGAGTCCACGAAACATAAAAACCTCCATACTAATGCATCAAGCATCCCATGAGATGACTTTTATAGCTTTTCTCCCTTCTGAAAATAAAATCAAGATAAGCCAAATTTCAATGATTTTATTATAAAGATTTAATTAACTTCTGTGACTCCTAAAAGCAACGTTAAAAAGCAAGAAAGAAGAAAAAAATTGCAAAAGAAAAAATTGCTATCTTCTTTGTTTCCATTTCAATCCACTAGAGTTATTAATCTTAGCACAAAATCCTTTTAAATAGAAATTTATTATTTTGATTTAAGTAGTATGTTCTCAATTAAAAAAAAAGTATTCTTGGGAATTATATTAATTATCAACCTTTGATCGGGTTCATTCTTATATTTTATGTGTCTGTGTAAGAGGAAATGTTATCTGGTTCCGCTGTAGCTAAAACCATGCTGACATTGTGTGTTACAAATTAAAGCTTAATATTGTTGGCTGCTGAAAATTGATGAGGAAAATGTGGGATCAATGCTTTAAAGTGTTCCTAATTTCAAGGGAACCAGGAAACTGAATGCAGCTATACCCTCTTCTAGCTCTGAGATTATATTAGGCCGTTCAGATGAGAGTTAAATCCCTACCAGAATTTGGAGTAACCTCTTGTTCATGCCTCAGGCTCATTTCTATCCTCTTCATTTATCCTCGTGTGGCTTGCTTTCTATGCCACTTCATTTCTTTGATACTTCCTACACTGTTATTTAGAAAGTCTTTCTTGAAGCACTGTGCAATTCATTACTTTTATGTAACTATCTATTCCCATTTCTCTTTATATTTTTCTAAACATTCCTCCTATGATTCTTCAAAAAATCCTGCTGTTATCACATCCTTGTTGAAGCACCAATGATAGCCCAAAAATGTCTGTATGGAGGAAAGACAAAAAAAACCCCAAAGAACCCAATTTACTGCTTTATCTCCCCACAGGATTAAAATAATATATTTGGAATTCTTTGATGATATTATTGATACAATCAGTTTATAACTGTACTTTTTTAAATGTACCTTCCAGTAAAAAAAAATTCTCTTCCTTTCCCTTTCAATTCTCTTTCTTTCCAAACAGAAATGTACTTTAAGTACTCCTTGAATTTATCTTCAATGCATGACAGATTTGCGTAATGGTGGGAATAAAATCCACAAGGAGAATGGCTTGCACTGAGTTATCTGAAAGCTAATAAATGACAAATCCTGTCTTGGTATGGTCTTCAATGCAAAGTGGCAAGGGAGAGGAGAGGGAGAGGGAGAGGAGAGGAGAGGAGGCACATATATCTATTCTAACCAAGCAGGACCAGGAGATGGGCTCAAAGAGTGATAAGGAAAATCCTTGTAGGTAGAGTGTCAGCATGTTCCCTGTCTTAAACTTGGCCCTCAGAAATTGCTGCTTTTTCCAGTAGTTCTCAAGGATTAATGGTTAGAAGAAAAAAATGAGTCTTTTTCCTTTGGGCCCTTTGGGTTAGCCAGCTAGTCATCAGATAAACACAACTGAACCATAGTTGTACTTTCCCGTCCTCATTTGCTGGAGTGCCTAGATAGAGCAAATACAAATCTGTATTTTCATACCATATTTTAATTCAAGGTTTTTCTCCATATTGTAAAGAAAAAGCATAAATAATATTTTTGTATCAAAAGGAATAGAGAACTATACACATATATTAGTTTTGCTCCACTACTTTTAATTCCCAGAAGTTTTAATAAACAAACAGTTTACACCATCAGTGGGACACATTAAACCAAAACTACAGCTATTGTCTTGGACTCTGCATTACATTGTTCTGAATCATCCCGAAGCCAGAGAGACTAATAGGCTTTTGTAATAAATTATAAGAAATGAAGCTGGTAAGTTTAAGAGAAATCTTTCACCAACTCCTTTTTCTGCTTATCTCACTATCCTCCATCCCAAAATGATTTGGCAAAAAATTAATCTCACCTTCACCTTGTGAGGTACACCTTATACTTAATATGATTACTGAACATTTTCACACCTTTTTCTGGGGTGATTATCCTCCATATATCCTTCCCCAGTTATAGATGCTAGTATGACAATTCTGTTAGTAATGAAATTTAAACATAATTCTTCTTTTGTGTGTGTGTGGTTTTTTTCTCCTCGGAGACCACCAGAGGATTAATAGGTGATTCATAGTGTACTGCAGACTATCCATTTCCTGCTTTCAATATACTACTAGATTTCTAATTAAATGAGAGGACTTTTTCCTGCAGTCCACTAAAAATAATCAAAGTGATATCTATTTAAGCAATGAATATTTTTTTTCTGGCAGCAAAGCATAACTTGATCAGATTGTAAGGCTGACAAGTTTTTTTGTGGGTTTTTTTTTTTTTTTTATCCTCACTTTGTGGAATTCCAGAATAACTGAGCAGTTAAAATTCATGACCTACACTTTTGTGTCATTATTATTGCATTAGCATGAAATTATGGTTCTAGTTAGTCATAATTATACTCATAATTATTCAATTTATCACTATAGGTCCTCCTGGAAATTTTATTGGAAGAGTTATTAACATTAATAAATTGTTTTTCTTCATATCCATATTATTAATTCACCTCATGTGTGATATGAACTATCAGCCATAAAATTATTGCAAACTCTCTTCTCCATGTAACTGATTTAATGATGGAGAATCTGATAACCTTTAGCTAGTTTTCTGGTACAGCTGTATGTCTTCACTGAAGGTAAACAGAGGGAGATATGTGGACATTGAAATATTCAGACCCAAAAAAACCCAAGACTTTTGACAGAAGTACTTCTGGTTTTCTATAATTTGTGACAAAAAAAAAAAAAGTTAAAAAAAAAAAAGAAAGTTCTGATGTTCATATGTCAATATTTCTAAGATACACTTCATCAGTTTCACCTGACATATTTTCCAGTCAAAGACACAGAAATATTTGTCAGAGTCAAGAACAGCAGAAAGCATCTGAGATCCAGGTACTCACTACAGAATTTGACTCTGGCTTTGCAAGTACATTTTTCTGATGCTTTTAACTGGAGTACACGGATGGGCCTTTACAGAATCACAGAGATATTTGCTGCTGTACTGTATCCAGAACTGATTACTACAGCTGCATCAGTGTGATTGTTAAGAAAATATGACACTGGTTTGCAAAACCTAAATTAACACTGCACTATTGCATTACGCATTTTTTTAGTCATATTCTATTACATATCAATATATAAATACTTACACATGTGTTTATGTGTGATATATATATATATATATATATATATATATATATATATATACATACTTACCCTGGCTACTTTTTTCCCCAACTACTGCCCTTCTGACAATCTTGCCTATAGCTGTGAGGGTCATCATTGTCTACTAGCCCTAAAATGTGATACTAATAAAGCAAGAGACACAATTATTTTTCCACTCATTGCAATTAATGCCCAGTTCTTAGATCATATGTTATTTCTTTTAAATGTTGATTCAGCCTAACATTTAAAATTATTTTAGGTGAAATCCTTTCTGAGAGGCAAAAAAACTAGCTTTAGAAAAATGTGGGGTTTTTTTTAATCTATATGACAGATGGCAGAGGAACAGTCATTTTTTGCCTAGTCCTGTGGTTCTTTTAGAACCATTATCAGTGCCCACATTACAGAAAAATCATTTTATTAGCTGTCAATTCCTAGTTCTTTCCAATATAAGAGGGCAAAATACTGTAATTTATGTATAATCTGTCATTTAATAATTAAACTTCTTGTTTATATCTTATATTGACATTGAAGTTGAGGCTTTTGGGTTTGGAGTAGTTTTGGCTGTTCCTTCTCTTCACTTTTTTGTTGTAAATATTAAATTATAATTTCTGGTGCTTCCACACCTACACAAGGGATATAACTGGTCTGTAATTCTGCAATAGAAAAATATATAGGAAAAAGGAAACACATTCAAAACCTGAAGGCTTTTAAGATTTTAAAAGGTGGTGGTCTCACATAATAATAATGTGTCCCCCTTATTTAATGGATTTTCTTGACTTGTGAAGAATTAATTGATAAATAAATTAGATATATAATACTTTTATTAATAGTTTTTATGTAATAATGCCTCATTGTAGAGACTGGCATAGAACGATAATGTAGATATTACCTCCCATGTATTCTGACATTGCATGCTATTTGGCTTATGGAGAAAGTAAATTATTCAGAAACCTATAATTAAGCTTAAATTATTGCAAATCAAGGGATATAATCATATTCAGTAATCATATTGACAACATAAAAGAAGCAATGATGATTACTTCCTGACTCGGTATTAATACCATCAATGCTATACAAGAAAATGAAAAAAATTAATACAAACTGATTATATAATATATATCTACATTAAAACTCAAATAACTATAAGATAATATAACTGAAAATTTAAAAAAATCTTGTTATTTCAAGTCCTCCTTTAGTTAATTTCCACTCTGAAAATAAAGGTTTTGTGGATCTGCTGTGACTCCCATTAGGCAGCTCTGAGGCAGAAATATCTTAACCAGAGCCTATATAAACAGATTCACTAATACTCTGCCTGCATTGCAAGATGGAAATTTTGTGTACATGTGTACCATTCTGACTTTCTTTGTCAAATTAATTCACTATTCTACAAATAAAAATAATCATATAAATCATCCCAGTGAAGGAGTTCTTTAGAGAATTTCCTATTTGAGAACTGTTGCTGGAAGTTTCTCTGCCAGGGAATCTTTAGACGTAGTTAGTGTTTTTTATTCACTTCAATTTATAATACCAAACATTTGTTAAGCCCTTGTCAGAATTAGCTGAGTCTTGCAACTTTGGGACAGATAAAGAAGAGCAAATTAAAGATGCTTCTGTAATTGATATTGCTGACAAGGAAGTGTCACTGGAGTTACAGATGGATTCAGAGCTGACGCTGAGAAAAAATACTCAAATAGTTCATGACTAAGTGCTTATTAAGGAGCAAAGTACAGATCAGGGAATAGCAGAGGAAGCTCTTGGTGGTCAGTTTCAATCTAAGGAAGACAGAAGAAATAAGAAGAATTTGAACCCTAAGAAAGGGTCTGGTCAATAGAGATACAAGTCAATAGATGTCCAAGTACAATCAAGGAGAAAACTGGCCTGTATTGAAGAACATGGATGGGAAATGTAAATTGGAGGTTAGTTTAGAGGACAAGAATACTGAAAGAGATTATTCTTAGGACAGAGAACTCAAAAAATAAAGATTTAGGGACTTAATGCATGAAGAGAAAACATCTAATATACAGCCACAGGTGAAACTAAAATCAGAAGGAAAGACTTTAAGGAGGAGGTAAATGCAGAATTCACACTCATATTGCAGAAAATAGAGACATTTCTAACACAACAGATAAAGTTACAGCCAATGAAAGTAATTTGATTGGTCAAAGAACATTTTATAGCAGGGTATATATATAGTCCTTCTGGGTAATTAGAGAACCACATTACATATAATATAATTACATATAATATTCCCAAAGGATAATGCTAAAGAGGCTCCAGTTATTTTGGGTTATCTGTCTTATCATTATAGTTGTAATCACATGCAGCTACAGCCCGCAATGTGAGGGGCTTTTATTCCAGTATATAATTCAGGTATTTATAAGACTTTTTTTCCTCCCACTAATAAAATTAAGAATCAAAATATTTTATGATATTTATTAGACATAACAGTAACTTAGGAAAAAAAAATTAGGAAATAACCATGGAGAGCTTTACACTGGAAAAGGAGTTGTATTTCAGTCATGTGAGCACAAAGACAGGCACACGTGAAAACAGCAATAGCTCTCCCAGGCTGCATTTTGGCCTTCCCATTTGAAATAGCAACATACAGAAAACTGACAACCTCAATATCCATATCCCAGAATTTCTTAGTAAAAATATGCATTTCTTGCTGTACCCAGGGATTCCCAAATGGTTTTTCTAGCACACCATATGTTAGCAAATGTGTTACAAATACACATTCAGTATCAAATAGCATTATAAGCCCCAAAAACTGTTTCAGATAACCTGGCAAGCTGTCTTTAACATTTGCCCAGTAGATGTTTGGCAATGACACTCAGATGATGACATATTCCTTCCACTATATATATATATTTAAAATATAGAATGGAATGTTAAATAGAACAAAACACACTGCAAAAGGAACATCATTGGAAGATCTCTCTTTAGATTCATAGAGCTACTTATGAATAGAAATTGCTTCAGTGTGAAGGGTTCTTTTCTGAGCAGTTAAAAATAGAATATTAAATTAGGGTACCCTTATAATAAAAACAACCCCTCATAATCTCCAGTTTTAATTGAGAATAGCTATTGGCTAATACAGATGGTAAAAAAAATATAATATGGTACATTAATATGATTTAAATATTAAAGGCGTCTCCTTTAGAGGATTAAATAACAGTCAGTTATAAGGATGTTCTGTCTGTGACTTTGATAAAGAATCAAAAGAGTCACTGGCACCAGAAAAAGGAATATATTAGAATAAAGAAACTGTCTTGTCCTTAAAGCAACTCTCTCGCTCTCAAAGAAAAATTTCTGCCTAGAATGTTCCACCTGACTGACTTCCAAAAAATGAGCATCCACCTCCAAGGGATCCAACACTGTTACAAAAAGGTGAGATGAAATTTCAGGTCTGTGTCAGTGAGGTTTTTAATGAGCAAAATCATAGAAATAGAAGATATTTACACTTTATGATGAAAAGAGTACAGCAAAAAGAGTACAGGTGTTTCTCTTGCCCTCCTTTGCAGTCATTATTTTGTATGCTTGATGTTTTAGACTGTGGCTTTAAAACCTTGAGCACAAGGCTCTCAGGGAGCCTCTGCTACAGAGAAGGGGGCATTAGATCCAAATGGTCTCCTTCACTCTTGCCCTGCTCGTCAGAGCAATACAGGGCTTCCTGACTTCTCTCCAGTGACTTTTTCTGCTCTTAAAATGGTTAAGCACTAACTCTGTGTTTATATCTAACTTCCTTTCTTCTACCTGATAAAAGTGATCTCTAGGTGGGAGAACTATCCTCTGCCTCTCAAGTTATCTGGTATACACCAAACTTGCCTTCTTGAGCCTGGGGCTGCTGTCTCCACAAAGTGAGCAAAGGGCCTGAGGCTCTGCTCTTTTTGTTTTATAGCATCATTTCTGCTTTCTACTTCATATACTGTAGCTGGCAGCATTTGTATTTCCTTCTTACTACCACGGAATTCAGTATTTTTAAAAGTATTTTTACATGCATTTTCTGAAGTGCAGGATATTCCATTTAGGATTTTCTTTTTCTTATACCTTTTTTTTTTTTTTTGTTCTGAATACACCTTTTGCTGGTTCTCTAATATGCTTGTAGCAGGTTCTTTGCATTGTTGTTCCCAGTACAGAGTCCCCTC
>QUSF01000009.1:2206399-2253393 GCA_003676055.1 Chloebia gouldiae | reverse complement strand
TTCCCTTCCCTTCCCTTCCCTTCCCTTCCCTTCCCTTCCCTTCCCTTTTGTTGTAATCATATTTATTTAAAAGTCATATACTAAGTCCTGCTACTCTGAACAAAGCACAAATCAAAGAGAAAGCAACTTTTATCAATTATTGAGGAGAGATGTGACCTTTTTCAATAATATTTATAATAAAAGCACTCCCTCTGAAGTACATTTTCTGTGTAGGTGTTTTTCTGTATCTTTCATCCCTCTGCATTGCCTTATTTTTAAAATCAGTGTGCACCAAGTGTGATCACAGAGTCATAGAAAGATCTATGTTAGAATTGGACCTTTGTCAAGCTCCTGCTCAGAAATCTGGGATATCTTCAAGACTAGACTAAGCTTCTGAGGGCCTTCCCCAGCCAAGCTCTGAAAACCCCTGCAGACAGTGATTCTCCATTCTCTAGGCAGTCTCCTATGATCCGTACTTAACACATCATCTTGTGAAGCAACCTTCCCTATCACTTAATTGTAGTTTTCTTTTCTGTAAGGGCTGGCTTAACCTTCACCTTAATTCCCTTTTAGACAGCAGAAATTTATTGACTTTCCTGTGTAAACATACCCAGTTCCTTTCTTCTTTAATGTGATGTGCTCTGTCTCCCTAACCATCTTGCTGGTCCTTCACTGGTTTCTCCCCACTTCTCAATCTCTCTCTTTAGCTGGTAGAGCTGAAATAGGACAACATACTACAGGGGTGGCTAAGCTGAGGAGAGTAATCACTTCTCTGGACCCACTGTTGTTTTTATTCAGGCAGCTTTCATCACTGCAAGGGCATTCTAGGCTTACACTCAATTTTCTATCTATCAGGATCCCCAGGTTCTTTTTTGGGTATCTGCTCCCCAGTCAGTCATTTCACTTTCCTCTCTCTATTTGTTCCACTTCCAAGGCATCTTGATCTGTTGCAAATGCCTGTCATTTAGGAAGTAGCTCCTGGAACTGGGGCAATCTAATTCTACACGCAAGTGTAATTTTTGTGTACTGGTTTTCTCCTAAAAACAGTTCACTGCAGGCCAATAAAATAAACATTACAAGACATAGCCTGTTCCCAAAACAACTGTCTTTACTCCCTAAGGCTATTGTGAAATCCTCTGGAAGCTTTGCCTTCTTTCCTTCACTCAAATAATTGTGGAAATTAGCACTTTCCAAAATGCAGAGATCTGATGGCTTAGAACCAGTTTCACCTCTCACTCAAACCCCCACTACTTTGAACAGCCCTCAAGAACGAATAATAAATTTTTTTACTATAAAAATATTTCTCTCACTTAAAAAGAGAATAATAGGAGTTTCACTTGTTTCAGTATGTCTGATAGATGTCAGTATTTGATAAAGTACTCCAAAGTGTTAGCACAGGAAAAAATAAAATAAGCGGACTTTAAGGATTCACTTAAGGTAAGAAGGAATAAGTAACTTAAGAAATTACAGATAACACAACCTTTATTGACATCTTTTCATTGTGTCAGCCCAAACTAATGTCTCTTTCAAAGTCCTTCTTAATATAACCAGTGTTGAAGGTGTTTTTCCCTGCCTGGTTGTTTTTTCAGCTCTTGAGATGAAATTTTTACTGCATTTCTGAAGAGCTCTTATCCTTTTTTCCTCTGTGAACAGTTAAAGAAAATACTTCATTGAAGAAAACAGCAGTTCCTGTCACAAATTCCGCCCCCCTCGATTTATGATGAGTGTTTAGGGACATGTCACATCTTTCAAGAGTACAGAGAAATATGCTACTGATGTCCCAATGAGGATTTTTCTCTCATAGGAGGATTTTTTTCTTGTTTTTCAGTGTGAGCATCACATTTCCTTAATAAGCCTTCTATACTTTAACTGCATTTTGCATGGGCTAAATATAAATTTGTTCTAGCATTGGCTAAGGTATTTGCTAACTTCAAATGGGCAATAGTTTTACAGACAAAACAACTCTGTCATCTTTTTTTAATGTAAGTAGTTTATCACTGTATTTATTATGCTTTGATTTACCATATTACTTTTACAGTGTTTACCATATTGACTCCAAGATTTACCACTGTGACTAAATGAGCATTTACTGTAACTAAAGAAGATTTCACAGTTTCATTGATGTATTCAGATTCAGTCATGTCTGAGAGAACTCTTCCTTATATGACTGCATGCATCTGATAAGTTCCTAATTTCTTGGACTCTCAAACCTAACAAATCCACAAAAGTACAAAATATGAATTTGCACCTCACAGGAGCATCCTATGGCTTAAAGCTGATAGTTTTCATCACTTTTGAAATTTTTACACTTTTACACAGTGCTCACTCCTTCTGGCACTTAAACAAAAAGAACAGAAAAAGTTTCACCCTGAAATTTATACAGAGACCAAAAAATAATATTTTTTAATATATCTTTTTTGTCTGATTCACCCTCTCTACTAAATTTATAGTAATTAAAAGAAACAAAGGCATTTAATGGATCTTCAGATTCAAATGCATGTTTCCAATTCCATATTCTGTATGTGCTTCCAAAGTCTCAGCCTTGCATGTAGTCATAGTGCTTTCCTTCTCATTTACATGCATGAATTTTCAGTATTTTTTATTCTTTATCTGGAAGATGAGCACTGAGATGGTGCACTCTGTATGCTTTCAGATATGTGTTGCAATGCAATCAAAGTCTTGAAAGGAAATTTCTAGTCTATCTAGATAAAAATTTGGATTAACTATACCATAGTCAATCTAATAATCTGTAAGGCTTTTTACATCAATGAGTTATAATATCAGTTCTTAGCTGTAGAAATAGGAAATTCATCGTAAGTCCTTAAATAATTAATACTTCAAAACTGTAAACTTCTGAATTTGTAAAGGATTTGAGAAACATTTTTGTAGCGGATAATTTTATGAGACTAGAAATATCTGAACATGGTTCAGAGAGTAGTTCCTTCACACACCTACATTACTTTTCTCATTCTGCTTATTTATGGAAGAAGTTTTTTTTCCTTAAACTATTCATGACTGATAGATTTTACAGTTAGAAATATATTATAAATATAAAGTTCTCAGTTGCTTGAATGTAAACAATTCTTTTGACCTTTTTCCTCTCTATACCGCCAATGCATGCAATTTAATATAATGAAGCAAAAAGAACATCTCTGAAATAATATGCTATGGCATTCATAGGAATGCCAGTGTTTTAAGTCTATGAATATTGCAAAAGGTGCTTGCATGTCATCAGGATGATATTGTAAAACATGGAGGTGATGTTTTGAGGCAAAAAAAAAAAAAAATCTAGAAATTTGTCTAAAATTCAAGACCTCTATTCATCTGTGCTCTTTTAGGCTAAACATCACATGCACATGTTTTTATTTATTTAAGTAAAATAATAAATGAAATGAAATTCTGACCAGAGAATATTAAATCTATTGAATCACAAGTTTTTCACATGTTATTCTTTTAAATCATTGTTATCATTCAAAAGAACAAAGAATGTATCGGGGTAAATCAGATTATGAAAACTGCAAATAAAATATTTTCTTATACACGTTATTTTTAGACTATGATATTTTTCATTACATTGCAGCTTTTAAGCATGTTCTGTAATGCTAAGATACAAATGAAATGTTATTCTCAACATATCAAACAGAAAGTGAACTCAAAACACTTTTTCCTCTGTTATCATAATAAAATAAATAATTGTTTGAAAGTTATTGTAATAATCTTTTTATAAGTGATTAGTTATCTGGTAGATATGGAGCTTTTTGTAATGAAATTTGTGACATTCATACAGCTAATACTGTTCCACTTTTCTCAGCTGCCTGATATTTTTTCATAAAAATTAAAGCCACAGTGATTGAGTGTGAAAGGAAACCCCAAATCCTCATCCAGGAACACTCCCTTTCACTGATATGACAGTGTGTTTTTCCTGTTTTGCACTGTAACATTTTGGAGGAGGCTGTCAGCTTGTAGCCTAGCAATTTTTCATGCAGGCATGTATTTAAGTCCAGCAGCAATTTAGTGCCTTCTGTGATGCAGCAGAGAGACAATAATTTGCTGCAGCACGGTGGAACACAGCACATCAGCAGGGATCATCCCAGTGATCCTCAATGTGCATGCACAGCTCAGTTTGAGGCACGTCACAGATTGTTGTTATGCTGCAGCTTTGCTGAGACACACATAATTGTCTGCAGTTAAGTAAACACTCTGCAGTTATCTTTGTTCAGCAATGCATGCTTCTTGCCATATTCATAATGCTAATAAATAAAGGATGATCCAATGAAAATGAGAATGTCTGCTGCTTTTGTAAATTTAATTAAATTTCTCCAGAATCACTGAATACAAACTAAGCCAGTGAGAGTCAGTCCTGCCCAGAGTTCCAGATAGCTTTATCATTTACCTTTACAAAATTTAAACAATAACTGGAAGAAGTTAGTCATGAAAGAATACTTAAACAACTTTTTTATTTTTGAAGAAATTTATTCTTCAACATAATGAAATATGTTTCTTTTAGATAGATAGTACTTTGTCAGAAATATGAACTCCATCTTTCAAAAGGGTTTAATAAATAGAGCTGTATGAACTTCAGTGTTTTTCTACCAGTGGAACCAAACATAATCTAATCTACTCAGATGTGAGAGAGATGTTGCCCACATGCTCATGAAGAAACAAAACTTGTCCTACAAAATTCAGAGCAGAAGATCACATTTCCTTTCAAAATGAGATGGAAGGTGCAGAACTAATTAAAGTATACCTGGTAAGTAAATGAGCATTTGTTACTGGAAGAGATCAATGGGCAATGGTTCTGAAGGAGGTCAAAGTTAGCTTTCACAAAAACGTGTCATCATTCCAGTTTAGTAGTCTGAACTAAAGCTCAGGTGATTATACTTTCAGTATCCCATAGCAGACACAAACTCTTCCTTTGTTGTGACAGGAAAAAATATTGTCCGAGACATGTGCAAACATAAGATGTATAAACCAGCTTCTTTAGCCACCTTAATGAATTGCAAGGCTACGTAAACATTATCAGGAATATTTACATTTGGGTTATTTTCATAGTTTATATAGACAGAGTAAAAGAGTAATTTCTCTGTTACTTGGAGCATCTAGAGAGCTTAATCATTATTGTACTATTAACTTCAGGCTCATCTATTTTGACCTCCTCCTACCATACAATTCTAGGTATTTCCATTATATTAATAATACAATATACAGTTATAATTCTCCCATTGTGACACACAATTTAGATACAAATTGACTGACTGACTGACTCCTTAAAAGCATACCAACATTTACTGCAGATTAAAAATATATGTTCCCAGGGTTGTTAGAAAGCTCCACATTAAATGATCAGCTATTCTTAAAATATGCCTCAAACAGGGAGTTGGGATCAAAGAGCCTTTCAGGATTTTAAAATACATAAAATAAATGAATTGCTGGTGAAGAATGACCATTACTGGAAAATAAAATTACTGGTGTGTGTCACAAGATACATCAAAAAAACTGAAGGCTTTTTCACTGTATAATACCAAACTTAGGTCCTCAAAGTGAAAAGCTTAATGCAATGGCACATGGCACAATCTTTGTTGATATTTAGTGTCTTGTAAGGCTGTTTTGTAGCAGCCAAATACACAGCTCATGGTAATAGCTTTTAATCAGTAGTTAAAGAAACAGTGACAGTAGGGAGCTTAAAGCCTGGCTAGGACTTTATATAAATTCAATAATAAGTTTTAAACAGAAAGCTATTTGCACCTTAACATATGTTTATATTCTGCTCCCTATAAGCATAATGTAAATGAATAGACAAATAATCCAACAAATATATGAGCAATTTTAAAAACAAATAGAATCCTGCAACAATAAAAATGTGATATTCTGTCCTGGGGAAGGAGGGGCAGAAGGAGGGGGAGAGTGGGGGGAAGACAGGTATTTTATTTTAGTACAGTGATTTGTTTTAGCAATCCATGTGTAAATTTTTCCATGTATATGATTTCACTGCGTAGTAATATACATACATTGTAATTTAGATAATCTTAAATAAAGGCATCCTTTTAAAAGCACAACACACCTCGTTACTCTTCCACAATTTTGCAAAGTTTATTTAACATGTTAGAAGTTAATTCAATATGTTAGAAGTTTGTAGCACCATGGTTTCCCTGATACAATCATAGGAATAGAGCAGAGCAATAGGAAGTTCTCTAATATTCAGTGAGTCCTTAAGGAGGATGTGTTCTCTTTTTGCTGTGAGATAACAAGAACTGGGTAGTTTTATTCATTTTGTTCAACTGATTATGTCCTTTCTGAAGAAGAATTAACCTGCTCAACATTAGTTTTTAAAAGTAGCATTCACAGCAAAAGAGTAGTGCTTAAACATAGAATATTATCTAATACATGCGTAAGAGATTTTTTTTAAGTTTCTGGTCTCAGCTGCAGGTTTATCAGACCATAAAAATTCATCTTTTACTATCCTTATGCATTGTGTCTCTCATAAACACTTTTGAGGCAGTGAGTTGCAGAAAGCATTCAAACATTAGAAAAGGAGGCCTTGAAGTTATATAGAATAATAGATATTTCAGATTGACTACTAGCATCTATTTAAGTGAATAAAATTTAAATAAGAGATTATCCACCTTCATGGTGTCCTATTTTCTTTAAGGGCAACCTGGGTCACTGACAATAGTTCAAATCTCTGTTAATGCCAAAGTCATCCTTGTTCTATGCAGCACAGTTTATTTTAATAATCCTGGATAGAGCAAAAGTTAATGTCCCAAAGCAATAAGCAGATTTGGCTAATCAAAAAGTTATCATAATAGGATGAGGGAAGGATAGAATCACAGGACCACAGAATAAAGTAGGTTAGAAAAGAGATCTGAGATTATCAAGTCCAACCTATGACTGAACACCACCTTGTCAACTAGACCATGGCACTGAGTGCCATGTCCAGTTTTTCCGTAAACATCTCCAGGGATTATGACTCCTCAACCTCCCTAGTCAGGCCATATTTCATCATCTTTTAAGAAGAAATTACTCCTAATGTCCAACCTGAACTTCTCCTACTGCAAATAAAATTAGTTTCAGTCTTAGCATTAAATTTTCTCTCTTCAATAATTTCAGCAAAGTTCTTAGTACCCTTGTGGTGTCAATTTTTGTATGTGCTTTTGCATTAAAGTTCAATACAAGAAATAATTAGATTTATATATGCAGTGCCTGGTAAAGCTGATAAAAGAAGCATTTACTTGAAAGTCAATAGTTCTGATTTAGTGTAACAATCAAGATGATGTTCATATTTCTATCTTCCTATTCTCTGGAGTACTTCCTGTATTTTTTTTCAGTGTTAGGACTGAATTTTTCTTTTTTGCATTACGAGATGTCTAGTGTAGATTTTTAAGCCATAATAATTCTCTTGCTAACATCTTCTGTTGTAGCAGAAATATAGCACCCTTATTAGCAAGGTAAAGCATATAGACTTTAATCAATATGAAAGTGCACAAGCTTAGATTGTTGTAAGGTTGATTTTTGTCTGTTAATACCAGCAGGATAATTTTAATCTAAAATATTTAGTTAATATATTGAGGTAATCTTCAGGGTAATAAAAATGATAACATAGAAATAAAAATAAATCTGAAAATACCCAAAGAATGTACAGAATAAATTCTTAGAAATTTTAACTGAGATTGAAGAAAAGGAGAAAAATTAACTCTTCTGTAATATTTGCACTATCACTCGAGTTTTCTTATATCAATATGAAAAGTTTAAGGAAATAATGATTGTAAATATTTTTTTTTTGTAATTACATTCATTGAAACAAATTCAGTTTAAAGATTCATTTATAAAAATATTTTCTGAATGTCTACATCAGATTTTAAACATGTCACTGGTAAAAAAATAAGCAAAGGGAGAAACTGAAATGAAAAATAGAAAAAACCCCTGCATTTTAAATCTGATAATAATTTGACTTATATTGCATGCTTTAGGCACAGTCACTTTCAATGTCTAGTATTAGGAGATCTTCTGAATTTTAATAAATCACATGCATTACATTTTCTCAAGAATTTGCTATTGAAATTTACTCTGAAATTTTTATAAAACATTTACTCTCATAATTATTCTCATAAGTATTTTTTCTTATTTCTTTTTGATAATTTTATACTTTGGTATTATACTGTTTTATTTTGATAAAAGTACATAACGTTTGATAAATTTAATTATATCTGAATGATCTAAGGTTTTATAGCCCTATTCCTTGTTAGAAAATTTGTCTCTGAGTCACTGAAAGAAATAGATTAAAACTGCTAATATAAGCCAAACTTGTTACTAAGTTGAAATAATACTTGATAGAAATGATACTTGAATTTAAGTGACATTATGAATTATGTAAGTGCAAAATTATTTAATGTATTCCTATTGCCTGAAAATCAGGAAGTTTATCTTGTTTGTAAGACTTTGCTTAAACTCATAATCTCCATGAATGTACATTTCACTAATGAACATGTAATGTACATATAATATTAAATGCCTTTGCTTTCATTATGAAATCATAATATTTTTATTAATATTAAAACTCTCTCACATCTCTAGGAAAAGAAACCAAATAAAACCAAATATATAAAAATAGTCTAAATATTCCATTACTTGTATAGCGGTCAGTTTCTGGTTTCTAAGTAAAAAATTTAAAAATCATGTAAGGTTGCACTCTCCTAGGAAAAAACAAATTTAAAAAAAAATTAAAGATGCCTGTAAAATTACAAAGGCTTTTTAAATTGCTCTTACAAATTGCTCTTATTGTTCCTTATTCAAAATATATAGTGGTATATATAGTGGTCAAGTAAGTAAAATGAGTCATTTCCATGTTGCCTTACACATCATGAAATTATGATGAAGTAAAACTTGAAAACTTAGGTACAAGTCTCAGCCTAAAACAAAGGAGACATTTTAGGTTCTTCTGTAGAAAAAGACGAGAAAAAAGTGCTATATTTTAAATTGGCCTATACAGGTTATATTTTAAACATATTTATGAAGTGGCATCTCAAACATAATACATTGTTTTTACACAATATCAGAGGATATAACATCTTGATCTCTAAACTTTCATCTGCATCAGATTTGAAATCATGCTCTTCTTCATGAAATTCAATATTATTTTCACTCAGAGGTATGGAGTTAAATTCATTCCTTAGAAAGCTTGGAAATTACTTTCCCCTTTGCTTACTTTACCTTTTCACCCAGGGTTCCCTTCCAATCTGGTAATTTATATTGTCCACAATTTCTCTTAGGCAACAAGACCTAAGATAAAATATTCTTATTCATTGGTTCAAAGGCTAGATTTTGGCTCTTCAGTAAGCAAACCTGTTGTTTTTAGAAGCTTTCCAGTCTTAGACCCTGCTGCAAACATTGTGACACTAGTGAGTCCCATGTACCAACCCTATTCTATAAAACTGCACCCAGTGCACACAACCTCTCTCTCCCAGTGGGACACCACCCTGGTCCCAGAGCAATCTCTTTACAAAACATAGTGAGATACACAGAAAACTGTGAGGGAACAGTTCCACAAATTACACAAAAAAAAAAGAATTTCTTAAAGCCAGCATACTTTTAACATATAGGGAAGTACTGTTGAATAAAAGCAAAAGAAAATTTCTTTTCAAACTGGTGTCATTTATGTGTATTTGAATATGTCTGCAACTAGCATCCAGTTTGCATAGTTACATACAGGATAAAAATAACAATTAAAAAAAAAAAGGAAAGCTTCTAAAGAAACAAAAATTAATTTGACATATCTTGACAACTGCTACCCAGAAATATACTGCAAGGTGCAAACATCAGCATTCAAAATTATACACTTTAGGGGCAGTCCTCTTCACCTTTCAAGACACTCAGTCAGAATATCATTGTTCCATCTGGCTAATCTGCCAAAAGAAGGCACTTCAGTAAAGATGATTGCCTGAAAAATATGCTATGTCAGTGCCATCTTGGTCACATTTGTCCTATTTATTTTTCTTCCTTTCTCAGGCTGGCGATGGATGATTCTAAAAACCATGGCAAAGTTGAGATTTCAGATGCCTTTCAATTCCCTCTTGAAGCCACTGTGACTGTTCTGCAACCTAGTGTGGAGTCTGGCTGCTTGTCATGTTCCAATTAGTGAAGCAGATGTGAAAGATTTATTATCATCACCTTAGCCTGCAATTTAGCTTGAAATGGAACATTCATAACTATGCAGGAGTTTACTAGTTCTGTTGTTTTCCCCTACCTGCATATTAATCTCTAAGTTATTTCATTTTAACTTTAAAAATATTGTTCTGCTCCTACTTTTACTGCTACTGGACAATTTTTTGTTCTGGGTAAGTTAATGGCACTTTTGTCATAACCATTAGTGGGAATATAAGTAGTTTCTATAATGTGCTAATTATTTTAAGCCAACTTTTAATATGTAACAGACAGTTCTCTATTGCTACATTATTACTTAATTAATTTGCCATAAGATATACTGATAAAAATGTATTCAATCCACTTCATTACCTGTCAGTTTCAAATAATTTTATGTCTCATTTTCAGAGTTCTTTCCCATAATAAATGCAAAGTCTTATGCATACCTAAGAGCTTGTTAAGTTTTCAAATGGTTTTTAATGCACTGGCCTGATGATTCCAGGGGCTACTTGAGTACAGGCTAAGACTTTAACTAAGGTTCTAATACATGGGGAGCAATGACCTCCAGCCCCTTCAGAGCTTTACCAGGACCCACGTCTGTGCCAACTTTCTCAGCTGTTTCCTCAGTGCAAGGGGGAAGTTTCTACTGCAGCAGGGGCCACCACCACCATGCAGCAGCACCAGCAGCACAGGGGACAACCAGAAGTGGCTCATGTGCAATGAAATGACCACAGCGAGTGGAAAGTCTCCCCCTGGCTAAAAAGCAGCACAGCAGCCACAGCAGCACAGCAACATCTCTATTCATAGTCTAATTTCCAGGGAGTGTTCTAAAATATACAACCCCCTTGGAAAAGGGATTGTTACACCTTACATAGCAGGCAACTGAAGGTAGTAACAAGATTCGAGGAAGAAATATGTTTAATCATCAATGCAGTTAGCTGTCATCTGGATAAAACGATTGTAATAATAGAAACCGAGGAGGAAATCTGCAGCAGTTTTGTCCCAGGATAACCAAACAGTCGACAGAAGGAAAGTACCAGAAAGCTCTGCACAGAAAAAAAAAAAAAATCCTTCATCTGATACAGAGAAGCTAGCTGTCTCTATTGTCTGTGGAGAAAAGCTATGGAACTAATTTAGATAGGATGCCTTGCATTTTGGGCAACTTCAGTGAAAGGAATCTTAATGAAGGCTGAAGAAATGTACTTTGTGCTAATGAGAAAAGAGAAGAGTGTACAGAGCTTGTTGTGATTCCTCACAATAATACCTCCTGACATTAAAAAAAATTAAAAAAATCAAAAGAAATAAGAAGGAAAAGTAAAAGATGAAAAAGTTGTGAGAAATGAGACTTTTTAATAGTAACCATGTAGACATTCTTACAAATTTAGGACCTTTAATAGAATACTCCTAATAGTAGTCCTAAAAAACGTAACATATAATAATACATTATAGCTATATCAGTGATTAAAATCAAAGGTCTGTATGATCTGAACATTTATTTTCCCAACAGTATGCATAAGCAATGCCTAGGCTATAAAACGACATCGAAAACAGTTGTTTTTTTGTTGTTTTTTTTTCTTTTTTTTTTTTTTTTGTGTACTATCTAGTAAATTGCAACTTCCTAAATCAAAGTGTTTTCCAACAATTTAGGAAATTTCAACAGTTTTATTTACTAGACTTGTCCCACCTTTCCTTCAACTGAAATATGCTTTCAATTTTCTCAGCATTCTGAGACAAGGTCTTCCATAGCTTAGATTTTTGAGTATCTTATCAAATCCTAGAAAAATTGAAAGTTTAGTTCAACCACCTGCTCAGGGCAGGGATGAGTTCAAGGTATGGTCTAACTTTTGTGTTACCTGTTATTTTCCTCTGATAGTCCTTCCCATAATTCTCCCATTGGCAGAAGCAGGAAGAAAGTGGTCCATATTTACTATCTCTAGATATATCATAAAAGCTATCTGTCATGTCTTCTTGATATTTCTTCTCTTTTTCAGACTAAAGAATTTGAAACCCACCTATAACATCCAACAGTCTATTTTTCCTTCTTTTTAATATTTTTCTGGGAACACTGAAATTTTTATAGAACATTTATTCTTGTATTTTCTCTTCATTTTGAGACTGGTATTATATTGTTTTATTTTGATAAAAGTACATAACATTTGATAAATTAAATGATATCTGAATGATAGGAAGTTTTCTATCCCTATTCCTTGTTAGAAAAATAGTCTCTGAGTCAGTGAAAGAAATAGATTAAGACTTTTAATATAATAGCAACTAGTAATAGTACTTTAAGTCTCATAAAATCATAACATCAGACCAAAAAGCGGTGTGTTTGTAAAATCAGACAGTTTCTATTTCAGACCGACTTTCACGCGTACCCTGTAAAGTTGTAACACTCTATTTCTCTATTTTTGTCACTAGATTATATGTGAATAGTGTGTAGTGATTTCAAAATCACCAAGGCAGCTTTGTCAGCCTGTTTGGCACGATTCTGTGTTTGTGTTGCTCTGGTCCTTAACCCAAATGCGCTGCTTGTTTTCAGTACTATGATGAATAAATTAAAATCATGGTATAAAGATACAAAATGGTATAAAGATACAAAATTTGAAGTCAGAAACAAATACTTCTTTCCTTTTTTTTCCCCCAGACATGCTTTTAATAATGTATTATGCTGTCACTCTCATCAAAAGAGTAAATATTCATTAATTATCAATCTGAAACTAATGTATCATATGGAAGAAGAATTTTTAAAGGGGATTTATGAAACTGAGATGTTAAGCTCCTAGATTATAGTTGTAGTAAATGTCATTGAATGCAATAGAAACAATGATTTGCCTTAATTTTCAATTTGTTACATTTTAAAATCAAAATATGATGGTAACAAGTCATGTTACTTTTCCCTTGAAAAAATTGTTAAATTGCATTATTCCAGTTCAGTACAGTGTCATCAATTTATTAAGTTACCATTATATATATCACCAGGGTCTCTACTGAATGTGACAGGTACATTTCCCTATCCTAGTTGAGACTTTTTGCAACAGCCTGTCAAACTGCTCTAGCAACTGCTGATCAGCAATTAAATATTCAGTAAGTAAATGTTCTAAAGTAGTGCCTAATTGAGACTGAGAACAACATCAGCTGAAACTGACTCTAAGGAAGCCATGCTCATAGTGGCTTGATCAGCCATGCTTGTTAATTCTAAACCTGACTAGATCATTTATTTCTGGAAGTGTTAGTAACAGCAGATAGTAATTATCCCACTGTGAAGGAGAGTGCAAGGGGTCACTTTCTCATTAAAAAAGAAAAATTAAACACACCAGATATAAACTAGGTTTTTTTTGCCTTTTATTTAACATTATTTTGGTGAAATTACTTCCAGCTATAAATAAATAAATTATGTAGAAAAATAATTATTTTAACCTGGATAGACAAAAATTGCTATCATATAATACATTCCCAATACCAGATGAACACGTATTTAAACTCTTTTAGGCAACATCCTGATAAAACATGCTGTAATATTAGGTCAGTTTGGGAAAGAAAAAGCTTCTTTCATCATATTTGCATCTAGACTACAGAGTAGGTCCACAACATGAAAATATTAAAGTACATTTTGATGAGGTGAAATTGCCTAATAAAAGTATTGATCAACTTTTCTATTATAGGTTAAAATTGTAAAAAAAAATAATTAAAAAAAGAGTTAGGAAAATGTTTCAATACAGTTTTCATTTATTTAGATTTTTAACAGTATTATCAGAATCTATAACTCAAGTAGATATAATAAAAACATGATTCATATTGAAACCTCAAACTTAGAAGACTACTCTAATGTACAGATTAGGTTATAACTTCATTGTGAGGCAGAATGTAGACACTGAATGCAACGTTTTTTTGTAGATGTGAGAATCATGGTCTTGTAATTTTTTTTTTTTGTGAATTAGGGTAGGATCTAAGCATCTTTTCTTTCAGAGACAAAGTTTGACATGTAAATCTATAGTAATCACCTTTAAATCCCATTATATTTCCCGCAGAAAAACTAAACTATTCAGAGATTGCCCTATATGAACTGTCTTATCAAACAGAGTTCTTATCAGCCAGAATTCTTATCAGACAAAACCACAGGATCATGTAAGGGCTTGGGTTGGAAGGTATCTTTAAAGATCATCAAGTTCACCCACTTAGCACACCCACACCACCACCACACGCTTCTTCAACACCCCCAAAGACTGAACAGGAAAACCCAGCCATGGACTCCTTTTGTTAGGTATGTGTGCTCAAAGCCCCACTTCACCTGACCTTGAACACGTCTGATGATGGAGCATCTACAACCTCCCAGGGCAACCTGTTCCAGTGCCTCATCATCCTCTTGGTCAAGAATTACTGCCTTATCTGAAGGAACTCTAAAAAATCTTACATAATGAATTATCCAGAATCTGCAAAATGGAAAGAAATTTAATTTTTAGAATTAGGATTGCGGTAAGTATTTAAAGAAATGTATCTTATTTAAGGAACTTACAGAAATAAAAAACTAAACCATCAGAATTAAAAATCCATTTAAAAATAACAAATTCTTGTCAGCAATGATTTCACAAGAATTACTAATGGGAAAATTATTATTACTTTTTTTTTTTTTTTTAGTGTTTAAGAAACGTAACATGGCTGGTTAAAATGAGCACAATCTTCTTCTCGAACTGCATCTCTTGACTAACACTTCACCCCAGGTTGTGAGTCATACACTTGTATTTCAGGCAAGCTTGGCTGGTGCTATTGTACATACTTTCTCCACCCTTCAAACCCCTTCTGCATATTCATAACATACTGGGTCAAGCATTCACCTCTTTCTGACTGCCAGAGAGACTCCGGAACAGTCTGATGGGGAAGTTTCCTTAACATCTTTTTGGTAAATATTTTAATTATATTGGCAAGTTTATTCAAATTGCAAAATTTGAGCTCAGTGAGATCCACCCATTGAGTGTGATACTGAAAGTGATCCCCAGCAATACTGTAATTGAAAACTTTTGTCTGGAAGGAAGATAAATACTCAGTCTGTCTGTTAGAAATTGAGAAATAAGAATGCCCACTTGTTTCATTTATAAAATCATAATGACACATGGACAGAAATGCTCCATATTTTGTAAATTAGAAGTTAGCAGTGTCTACTAATTAAAATGCAGACACACTCTCACCCAATTGCAAGATCATGAATAACTGTGACACTTACCCAATAGCACCTTGCCAGTTCACCATTTAATTTCAGCTGTGAATACCATTTTTTAAATTGATTGTTTTCCTTCTTGCTGCAAATAAATGCATAATGAGTGTTTTTTTACAGATATTTACTACTTTAAATTTCCGTATTCAGTGTTTTGTCATTGGAGGTTCAGTGACATATGACCTAACATAATAAACAAAGCAACTACAAATATGATGAAATATTTGTTTTATTGTCTTTTTTACACTGATATAATGATACTTTAATTTATGGAATTATTTTAAAAGTAAGATATTTGGATTTGTCTCCAGATTTCATGTACCTTTTCTTTTTATTTAAATGGGTCATCTGTTTTATTATGTGTGATCTGAATGAGTCTCACTTGCTCCAGAAAAATTTACTGGGAAAAAAACCATGACAAAATCATGTTTTGCTCTGTAGTTCAAGATACCAAGTGGTTAAATAAGAGAGTGAAATAAATCATGTCTATTTCTATGCAGTGCCCAAGGGCATCAAAAATTGTTTTTTAATATATCTAGACTTAAGTTCTTGTCTCATTTTAGTCAAACACTAGAGAATTTTTTTAAGTAAAGAGTTGTTAGGATATTTTCACCTCACCATAAATTATTTCTTAACCATTCCTAAGTAAGAGTAGAAAGATGTCCAGGTTATAATTCATAACCTAAGCCACTCCTCGCTTTTGCCAACATGGTGTAACTATATTTAAACATTTAAGACACAGATAAATGCAGATATGCTGGGACTATGAGGAATAATGCAGAGCTACTAAAAGGCTGTTGTTGACTTTATATTGCAGGTAATATATCTTACAGCTTAATCTTTCTTTAGCTATTACCCATCGAGGCCATATTTTTTGTAGTTCCACAAAGGATGATGCAGTTCTGAAAGAAGCAATGCAGTTCAACCTAGAAGGAGGCAACTAAAATAATGTCAAATCATGTTGTGGCTACTCTCACAGAGGCATTTAGTATGAGTCAAAAACCCACTAAGAACTGATAGGGAACTGGTAATAATGAATTTACAGCAAAGAAACCTTTGGAGATTTACTTCTGGTTTTTTTGGGTAAAAAGATTTGTAAAATGGCACTACCCCTGTGCTTAGGCAAATAAAATTCTATTTTACTATCTAAGGAGATCCAATAGCTCTTTCTTTGAGATTCACTGACTGTAGTGATGCCCTTTTTGAACATCTCCATGCCAAGAATGAAGACACCTTTTGCTCAGGCATCTTATCCACATACATGGATGTCTGAATGCAGGCCAACTACACATGAATTGGAGGAAATCTGACTCCCAACCCCATTAACCTCAGGTAGTGTTGATGCTCAAACAAGGATTATTAGCAGAAAAACAACCTTTCTGTGTGCCACTTCATATGCTTGCTACATCTGAGGCAGGATCCCACAATAGTTACAGATAATTAGAATTATTTCAGTGTTTTAACTCTGCCTTAGCATTTTCCTCTATTTTTTTCTCTTATGGGATTTGGATCTCCAGAGAGCTCATTTGTCAGCTACAAATAAAGAAATTCTGGGATAGGAATTCACAGACAGTGAGAAAGCTTTAGAAATCTTCTTAGGGTTTTGTGAATCCTAAGATGTAGTGAAAAGCAACAAGAGTAGTGAAAAAAAAAATTATAGTGAAAAATTACATTGAAAACATTGAAAAAAAATACATTGAAAACATTGTAATATATTTTTGTTAATTGAACCCAAAAGAAAAAAAAAGTTGTTGAGTTTTCCTCTATTAACCAATAAATTCCAAAACTTTATATAGTCAGAGGTGTTCGAAGGTTAGAGTGTGTAGGGAGTTACGAGGGTGCATTGACCCTGTCTGGAAACCAGGTACTCACAAGAGGTGCTCACTTTCCTCTGCAAGTGGACTGGGCAGAGAAAATATAGTGAAAGGTTTGTGAGTTGATATAAAGAGAGAGAGAGCTCACTCATCAAATATCATCACAGACAAAACAGACTGAACTTGGGGATAGTAATGAACTTATTATTAACAAAGAGCAGAATAATGAGAAGTATAAAACATCTTTTTAAAAAACACCTTTTTCCCACTCCCTTTCCCGGGCTCTACCTCCTCTCCTCCAGCAGTACAGGGAGGCAGGGAATGGGGACCTGGATGATGATGGTCATTTCATCCCATGTTATTCCTGCTGCTGCTTGGAGAGAGGAGCTCTTCCCCTGCTCCAGCCCAGGGTGCCTCCCACAGGAGAGAGCTCTCACAAGCATCTCACACACGAGTCCATCCCAGAGCCATTGCTGTGATTCCTGACTGGTATGGCCCCAGCCAGAGGTGGCACTGGCTCTGCAGAACATGGAGAAACACTCATGCAGCTTCTCAGAGAAGCCATCCCATAATACTCCAGCTGTCAAAACCTGGCCAGACAAACTCGGTATATCCGAGCACTTCCCGTTGTTACACTGGAACTTAACTCAGATCTTGGTTTTCAATCCTATATAAGCATAGCTAATTCCCTTGAAGAGAACTGAATTTAAGCAAAAGTACTCAGAGCAAAGAAAACTAATATAAAATGATCAAAAATGGTTAGTCAGGATTTTTTCTAATTTTCACTAGAATCCCAAGTCAGTGGAACTCAGAAGTATATTATACCCAGAGAGTTTCCATCATAATATAGGAGCTACAGATAAACAGATGAAAAAAACAAATTATTTTCAGGACAAGGGCCCTGTATACTAAAAATAAATCAATTTAAAGCAATACTCAAGAGATATGCATTTTACTGTTGCTAACAACATACCATCTGATTTTTCTATTCCCCAGTTATTCAGGAGTAGTATAATGCATATTAGTATGGAGATTTTTTTGCAGTGGGGCACACACCTTTTTGCTAATCAAGCAAGTCTGTCAAAACAACAGAGATGGAAGAAAGAGTAATTGGATCTGACTTGAAAACCTTCAGCTTAAGTTGTGTTCTAGAACTGACAGATTCTGTCAATATTTACAGAGGTTTATTACTATGTAATATATGCTTAGAATGACACACATATTTCTACCATCATAAAATAAAACAAAATAAGATAAAATAAAATAAAATATTTTATTATCTTAATTATTTTTTTGTGTATAAAGTTCAATAATATTTTTTTCATTTGCATAAAACTTACAATTAATCAAGTTTTGGTCTCAGGTTTTATTGAAATTAGCAAATCATTTAAAAAACTGTAAAAGTTCATTATTATTTGAATAAACAAAAATCAGGTAGTGAAGCTAACTATGAAAGACATATTATGCTATTTAGGTCATTAATTTTGCTTTATTTTATAACATAAGACCATAATTTAAAAATATATCAATATCAAAAGATAATTGCAAATACACATTTTAGTAACTAGGGTCTTCTAAATATCATTTAATTTCATTCACAAACGTATGATCAGAAATAACTCACAACAAAAAAAATATATAATAATAAATATGAAAAACTTTGAAGTAAGGGGAGGTTAATTGCTTTAACACTTTTAGTGTGACCCATGTTGTTTCCACCATTTCAGTCTCAATAATTTACAAATATTTTCATATGCTGGCTACCTGAATATTTCTCTAAAGGAACAGTGGCTAACTGGAGCCTTATTTCTAGAAGGACTCTGTGTTTCAATATTACCTCTGTCATTTATCATGTTTTAAATATACTGTTGAATCCTGACCTGTCCACAGACAGTGGTAAATACACAATTGATTTCCAAGTCCTTTTGATTTTTTTTGCCTTGAAATAATAAACAGAAATGAAACCTAATTCCAAATATAAACTGAGATCTGCTAAATATGCTTAGAAGAGAAATCTGAAAATTTAGGAAAATCCTTGAAATTTGCATTCCTGAAATCAGTAAAATTGATCATCCAATTGGCGAATAATTGCAGTCTTACCTCTGCTTCTAGTTATATTTCTTTTTTACTGAAACTTCTTTCTCACTGAGAAAAAAAATAATCATATGAAAATTTAGAACACAATTATATCAAGGGACATCAATCAAATAAACTGTGATGTTTCATGAACAAAGCTCATAGCTTCTATAGATATGTGAGTAACATCTGCTGTGCATTTGTATTTTCAATTTAATATTTGAAGGGACCTTTTTCTTACCCAATTATATTTATGAAAATACCAAAATCCCGTTTTGAACTCTTAAGCTACATTAATTGTGAGAATACATGGCAAAGCTATCTGAAAAACACTTTTCACTCACCATTGTTATTAGCTGAAAAATGCTGAAAACAAGGGTTTTTAAAGAAATATCTGACAAGTGAATCCATAAAAATAATCTTTTATATTAAGATGTAACTGTATATCTCCCAGAGGAGTTTTCAGACACTAAGTTCTCCAAAGTACCCAGTTGGTGTTCTGAATTTAGTACTTAGATACAGAAGACTGTTTGAGAAAAATCTCTCTTTCCTGGGTGCTACTCATTGCCCTGTTTAACATAAGTGACTTGTGGGAAGGGCACATCTGAAGCTTTGAGTGGCTGAATGCCTACAGGATGCTTCGCTGCAGTATCTATAATGCACTAAGGCAAGATGAGTGCACTTAGATTTTCAAATAATTACAGGGAAAAAAAAAATCTCATGAGACGATGTCTGCTAAATTTTTTTTGTAGTAAATATTATTAACAGCAGTGTCATTTTTTTCTTTATTTCTCCCTAGATCTGCTTCAAGAAAGAAATAAACAACTTTTACATATTTTTTATTTTAACTTTCTTCTATTTGCATATTTTATATTATTGCTCTGAAGTCTAAGGAGATATATTGCATAGTACGTAAAAACGACTAGAGTCTGATCTCTGTTACATCTGAATAATAAACAACACAAGACTGCCTTACAATGCAAGCAGCAGTACAAGCACAAGATGTAAAAATGATCGAGAACTCAAGTTTATGGGAACACACAACTAAGGGGAATAGAAGTAAAGAAAAATTAATCAAACGTGTTTGTGAGGAAGCAAATAATAAATCTATGTGGGTTACTCTTCTCCACCAGGCATGTATAATTGTGCTGTTTCAAAACTTGTTTGCTGGCTCAGTTCACAAATGTGTTCAGGGTTTGGAAGCTTGCTGTTTTGCATTTGTGAGCCCTCTCCAAAAACGTACACAGTGCAGTCATTTAGAATGTTGCTTAAACATACTCTCTAAAATCAGCTCCATGTCTACTGCTTGTCATACGTAGTGTAAAACTGACAGTATTTCAATGTCAGTTAAGGGAAGGGAAGGGAAGGGAAGGGAAGGGAAGGGAAGGGAAGGGAAGGGAAGGGAAGGGAAGGGAAGGGAAGGGAAGGGTAATTGCATAACACTGCCAGTTTACCACTGGCTGATGTTTCAAATAGAAAATGCTGAATATGCTGAGGCAGAACACATTTTAAATTCATGTCTTATCTCTATCAGCTGTTTTTGCTGATCATGGACAGTCAGTTAAACATCTATAAACCCTCTTCAGTCACAGAGCTGGAAAGGGTAGATCTGAAGAATGAAAAATATGCTGGCAATGTGACAGGTCTTCCTTCTTGCCAGCCCATCAAAAATGGTGCTGAGTGGATCTGAAGAAAGCAGATGATGAATCAGTGAGTCAGACTAACAGAAGGACATAAAGAAATTGACACTTCTGTCAACTAGCTCTTGGTAGGAAGCAATTAGGTTATGATGAATAATAGAAATAAATCATGCAGAAACTGTAGACAATTAATTAGAAGAAAACTCCCCCCAAAGTACAGAATTGCTGTAAACTTTCAAAGAGGAAATCCAGATTGCATTGTTTTCACTGCAAAATTAAAATGAAGAGACAAAACAAAAAGGCACAAATATCTAGTGAAAATTCATAATTTCTTTCATTCACCTTTTCTTCCTGTCTGCCCCATCCTCTCCTTCTCTTACCCTCCCTCCATCCCCATCTTAATTTGAATTTTGTTATGGAATAGCTATCATGACCATTCAGAACAGAGCTGGAGAGAAGTACTTAGATAAGAGCAGGAGTACAGGAATATCAAGGCCTTTACAGCTGGGGAGATAAAGAGAAACAGAATAGTGAAAATGTGATGGGAAGTCTGTACTGGCCCAAAGGGTCAAGTGTACCACAAGGTAGTTCCTAGGAGTGCAGAATGTTGCTCTTGTGGCTTTTGAAAAAGCCTTATGACTAGAACATGAGAATTTCAGCATTCTCCTAAAGCACCAGACAGCTCTTTCTCTTTCTCTGTGAAATCTCTCTTTCTCCCAGAAACAGCTTGAATAGTTAAAGTGGATTATACTGGTCAGATCTACAGACAGACTGATTTTTTGTGGTTTTTTTTTTATTTCATTTTTCAATGACTAAACAGAATTATGACTTCTATTTCTCATCCTCCTAAGCACAACAAAGATGGTTAGGTGAAAATGAAACTGTCTGCAGTTTTGTATTTTCAGTATTAGAATCTAAGTGGGCCAAAGCTGGTGTCAACAACTGATGATTTTCTACTATGCAAGCCCACTTCCTTTTTAATTTCATGTCATTCAGGGAAATAAAATGTACAGTATCATAAAATATTAGGAGTATCATAAAATATGGGGGAACTATCTCTCTGCCAAGAAAGAAGTGTTACAACAGGGACATTAAATTTCAAATATCCCATTCCTTCTTAAGATTAGCTCATAGTGCTTTTAATTTTAACTCCTTCAAAATCTTGTATGGGTTATGTCAGCATACCTAAAGTGTGATGGCTTGTTAATAAAGAATCTTAAAGTAATTTTTCATTTGGAAGAACTATTTTATCAGTAATTTTCAGATTACATTATGTTTACTTTATGTTTGGCTTTGATTGCTCAAGAAGCATTTTAGTAACTTATGAGTTCTTTTAAAAGCTTGACTTCTTAATATTTCCTTTTAAAAAGAATAGTTTTATCTGATACTAAGCATATTAAGATGTGCTTAGCTGAAAATTTATTATATTTTGTTTGTTTTTTAATTTCCTTTTATCTATCATCCACCTAACACTTAAAAAACACAAATAAACTCATGCTACAGTAGAGAAAAAAATCTATTATTGCATAATACACAGATAAATATATGCAAAACAAGGTAGATGCAGAAACCTTGTCTTTAGAAAACACTGAAGCTACAAATAAATGAATTTGTGGTTTTACAAAATAGTTGCAAAATTTTAGGAATTTTGCTGGCAGTGGCAAGACTGGGTGACTGTGAAATGCTTTCAGGTTTGTTCAGTTTCTGTGTTTTGGATTTGAGTTTTTTTGTTTTGGGAGTTTGAATTTTTAATTGTTTTTTATTTCCTGTGATCGAAGGCCCTTTTTGAAAAAAGATAACAAAAAAAAAAACTATACAAAAACCTACCTTTACATCTGAAAGAGTAAATAAACTCTAGATGATCTTTGACTTTTTGACTTTTTAACCAAATAATGATTAAAAGATGACATAAGGTAGGACAAGTCAGCTTTGTTCCTCATTTGTTTCTCATTCATATTTTAATTTCTAACCCTGGGCAGGTGTCTTCCTTTTATAGTGTCTGTATTTCTTGCCTGTAGTTTAAGATGACTTACCTGACTTACTAAACACAAATATGATCTAGAAATCAGAATCTTAAAATTCTCCATTTAAAATTAAATCCTCGTATTATTTTCTGTCAGTACCTTCTGTGTGTCTGTGTGAACTCTGTGAAAGAATCTTCTGTGGTATTTACATGCCCTCTGAACAGAGAGACTTGGCTTTCTCAAGATTTCACCTGAGAGAAGCTGTGAGAGAAGTAAAGAGAATCAAAACAATTCTTATCTCATTCGCTGCCCCTGTTTGTGCCCATGTGGAATGTGTTCTGGAGATTGTTTATCCGAGGTGATTGCTTGATTGGATTCTGGTGAGGGTGTTTGGATTCATTGACCAATTGGATCCACATATATGTCAGGACGCTCAGCAGAGAGTCACAGGTTTTTCTTATTAGTGATATAGTCAGTTTGTGATAGTTCTTGTTAGTGTAATATAGTGTAGTAAAGTTATAGTATAATATAGTATAATAAAGAAATTAATTTAACTTCTGAAATAATTTGAGTTCAGATATCATTCTTCCTGCATCACACACCCCAGCATCTATAATCTTCTACTTCTCTAGTTCCTGTCTTCCAAGTGGAACTCTCCTGGGTAATAAGAATTACCACTGACATCTGCACCAATTGATAAAGACTGCAATTATGCACAAATATATGCCTCCCTATCCAAATCTGTCATTACTGTCTGTCTCCTCCTGGCAGTAAATCGGGCTCTCTGGTTAAAAATCCTGTCACCATCCATCACCAATTATGGTGGCAACGGTTTCTCTTATTTTGCTGTCACCAAACCTTCATCTAGACAAATGAAATAACAGTGATAACTACACTGAACAAGCATTTACCAACTTAACGTCAAGCAGACATTGGCTACTTGCAATTTAATCCAAAGCTTATAAACTCAGTTTATGTGAATGCAATCACTATTATACCACAGAAAATTTGTGCAGGACACTGGTACTGACCAGATTTCAAATGGAAACTGGAAAAACTCTGTGTATCTAACAATGAAAATAATTTGCATAATTTCTTTTAAGTAATAATTTTTCTCTTTTTTTCTTTTATATTTTTTTCTTACCTAGTATATGTAAAATGTCATAGGCTAATTAGATCAATGTTTACTAGCAGAGAACTTTCAACAAGTAGAAACATGGAACAAAGGTGAAGGGCAGTGTGTGGGAAGTCTACATCTATAAAAGCGAGTTTGAAGAACTTGGAGACATGAATCTTTCCCAGACATTTCATTCTTTCATTATCTTGCTTCTGTCTTAGAATTTCTGAAGATTTTATTTTTATTTTAGATTGAAGTGTTAACTCAATAATTTCTAGACAGCTAACATAAATATAGCTTGAGTGAGGCATGATGTATTCATGTACATTAAATCCAGAAAAAAATAGATTTTGAGGACATTAATTGTCCATATTTCTCATCAAGACATTAGTAGGTTGTACTCAATACTGTACCTTTTGTTCAGGGAAGATAGCAGTAGCAGAAGCAATTCTCAGAAATTGATAATTATTCAAATTGTGCTTTCATAAAATGAAAAGAGTCCAGCAAAAACTACGGGAATCAAGCAGCGGCTAAAGTCATGTTCTTACTGCAGCAAAGATTGAATCAGCTTAATAAGCCTTCCATACTCTTACTTATAAATTATAAATTTATACATTTATAAATTTATAAAAATATTATAAATGTTAAAAAATGTTTTTGATTTCTCATAGGTTATTAATATTCTTCCCCTTTTTCCACTGGATGCCACTGTTTGATCAAATTCAGGCAAACAAAATCCTGGAACAATCATGAAAATTCGTAGCTGAAAAACGCTGTTAATTTAAATTAAACATAGAATCTTTAGGAAACATTTAAAACATGTTTTATTAAAATGCCTGGAGCAAAATAACAGTGGTTTTAGTAAGGATTGTACAAAATTAAAGATTGCATGAGGAAATAAAAAGGAACTTACAGGGCATGGTAGAACAACAGAAAATTTAATGATATATAGAACAGAATTTATTTGTTGAATAACAGATAATTGTTTCAACATCTTACTCATTTTGAGGATGAGTCTGTAATTTGACACTGACTGATAAGGGACTGGCCACTAACACTAGTATATTTCACAGGTGAAAGATCAAGTATGCTTATCTTTGTAATAATAGAATTAGCTTATTATGAGGAGTTTCAGTTATTTTTGAAAGCAAATATTCTAATTTTACTGTCACTGGAACCAATGGCACTTCACCATTCACTTTCAGAGGATATCATCAGACCAGCATGAATATTAAGAACATATTTGCTTCATCTAACTCCTTGAAGTTCAAGGAGTGAACTCCATTGAACAACTCCATTGTTCAAGTGACAATAATGGTATTAAAACAATGGTAAATACTCTACTACAAAATAAGAAATGGCCTCTAAGATGTAGGTAAACAAAATGCAATAACACCAGAAAAGAAAATATTGTAAGAAAATACCAGTATAAGGAGGATATATGAGGAAGACATGAAGAAAAATCAAAGACTGCAAGTAAAATTTATTCAGTTTCCATAGATTAATTCAAAAGACAAGGAATTATCAGAAATTTATTATGAAACATGCAAGGAATAGATGGTGATAATATTGTAAATCTTCGATTGTATCTAGATTACCATACACTAGTCATTTTTATAGCATTTGAAACATGGCTTTTGCTTTTTTTAATATCATTTAAAGTGTTAGACAAATTCTGATAGGAAGACATTGATTTAAGTATCTTATATGAATCCTTGACTTTTGTAAGTACATTTCAAAAATGTTGTACAGGTAAGTAATTACAGTTATCTTATAGCAGAGATATAGTATGGGGATTTTTTGGTGATAAAATTAAGTAATCTTTCCCATTACTCTGCAGCTTCTTAGACATTGCATATTATTTTCTGATATCTTTACATTATCATATTTGTAGAATTCTGAATATCCATCATACATCACTTAAATACATTCCTAAGCTTGCTTTATGTTTGAAGACACCAATTTCAAAGATGTACATTACAAGTCCAGGCTTTATGAAACACTGCAGTTAACTGAGCCAAGACTTGTTTTTTCAGATTACTTAAAATGAAGTAAACCTTGAAATAATTATAAATTCTGTCTAGCACAGTTTCATGATCCTTTTGACAATGTCTTCTAACATTTTAAAACACAAAACTCTTGATATTTTGCTTAGAAACTGATACAGTATGGCTGTCTTGAGCCTTCTGACACAGGACAGTCAGTTTCATGGGGATGTGGAATAGTAGAAGTTAAGAATCAGTTACAAGAAGAAAAACTACATGGGATTTAAAAAAAAGTAGAAGACAGACTCAAAAACAATAAAATGTTAAATGTTTGGTAGAAGCTGAAAAATAAAAATAGAGAGGAGCAAAGAAAGAAAAAATGAGAAACAAAATTAAAAGTGTTTTATATATATATTGTTTGTTTGTTTGTTTTAAAAAACTATTATTCCCTGCATTTATTCTGTGGGTGGATTTTTGGAGGGGATACATCATCTCAGGAAAAACTAGTGAGTATGCTCTGTGTTTTTATCAATTTATACATTTATGTGTGTTTATCTGTGTATCTATGAGCATGTGTGTGTACCTAACTATTCTTTTTATAGAACACTGTTCCATTTTCCTGTCTCTATTGTAGAACAAGTCTCTATTCTGATTAATTGTTATATTTAATTAAAATATATTTTGTATAACTAAATAAAGAAAAAAAAAAGGTATAGGATACTTTGGACATTGTATCATAAAGAGGAAAAACAAACAGGAGTCATACATCTGTGCACATCTTCTCCGGATGATTGTGAGGTTTAAGTAAAAGTCTTCCAGGCACTTATCTAAAGTACATAAAAATAATTAGTACTGGTCATTTAAGGATGCTACAAACAGCTCAGTTAAAAAACTAAAATATGGATACTGCCTAGAAGAGAGAAGTGCATAGAGAAATCCCGTCTGTCCTAACTATGAACCAGTCAGTTAAGACCTAGCCTTGAGTGCTAAGTGCCACTTTGAGTCAAAAGGCAAAGTTAAAAGACCCTGCAGGAAGCAGGCATAAATCTCAGGTGAGAGCTGGTTTGTGTCAGAGGAGCTCAAGGCAGGCAGAGCAAGCTCCTGTGTTCCTGGAACTAGAAGTGCACCCATGTGTGGACCCCATGTCCCAGGTCTCCAGCAGTGTGTGCCCGCAGTGAGCTGTTCAAGCGTGGCAGGAGGCATGTGACAGAGGACAGCCCTGGTGAATAAGCCTTAGCACAGCCTGAGCATCATGCCCAGGGCAATCGATGATGCCTACTGCTGCCAAAGCAGGCAATGAGGAGGCCCCAGTAAGGGTACAGGAACAGGGGAGGAAAGTAAGACAAAGTGGGCTTAAATCAGAAAATATTACTGTAGATGACATAGAGTAACAGGTAAAAATGGGGTTGAAATGCTGGCATTTAATTTGACAGCACAGCTTCCCTTTGTTCTTACAATCTCAAATAAATTACAGCAAAAATAAAAAAGGACCGGATTCTGAAAATATGCTTGTGAGCAATAGCAGTTACATGAGAATATGAATTCCAAGGCTGGCAGCAAATGAGTGCTAATTATCAATGTAAGGGTTGAAAAGCATTTCTGCACATCTGAAATGTTTAAAGAAACTCCTTTTATATTACCTTTTTTTTATAGTTCATAAAAAACCTGCCTAAAAAGAAAGTCAGTTGTGAAGTAGTGCCATGTGATCTGACTTGGTTTATTTCGCTTACGTACAAAATAAAAATAGCTTCTGTATTGTCATTTTTTGACAAAATTTCCCTTTTGTGTTTTTCTTCTTCTTTTTTCCTTTCATCAAAGATATTTAAAGCAAAGTCCTCACTGACACATCTTACTATTTAAACATACTCTAGGCCCACAGTTTTTCATCTTAACCCACAGTCTATTTTTTCTGCTTTTGTTTCTGTGGATTGTTGTAGGTTATTTTAATCTCTTACTTTAAAGACTCACTAAGAATCTTCACCTCTAACCATGGAAACTGCAAACAAAAAGCACTCCCTAGATGATAAACGAAGTATAGTTTTTCAGATTTATCTGTTCTTTAATGTTTAATGTAATTGTTAGATTGAGTGTGGTCAATGAATGCAGCATATGAGGATGATAGCTTCCATCTTAAGCAAAGACATCCTTCTGTGGTTGTTGTGACCTAAATAGAAATAAATTGAATTTCCATATGCTTTCTATGACATTCCATATGACTTTATTGATGAATTCTGGTTCATAATTTGTGATGATGAGAAAATATAAATGTATATTATTATTTTCTTTGTAAATAATACATTTTCTTTTTAAGTTTGCCTTTTGACTTAAATACTATTAAAAACATATTTATCTTTAGGATGGATTTGTGAATTTAGTACTGATTTATTCCATCCTAGCTGCAGTTTACTTTAAGTATGCTAAAATATCAAAATTTTTCATAATATTATTGATGTCATTGGAGTCAATTTGATTTGTGGGAGGTAAGAAAATTGTTCTTCTAATTTTTTTTTGTCTGAGTTCATAACAATTATTGGAAGACATAAACTATCATTTCATGGGACTATTATAAACAAGTAATATTTTACCCGGTATTTTTTCACACATGAAGAACAAAGCCTAGGTCACAGAGTGAAGTTCAGGTTATTATAGCAAGGCCTTAAAAAGTCTCCTTTCTTTGAAATCATTGCAAAAACATACTTCTTACATGGTTAAAATTAAAATCTATTGCAGATCTTCAATATGGGAAAGTGGATATTTATAGAAAGAATTCCGGGGTAACATATCTTAAGAACTTTAAAATAAATTCTACTCTGTGACCTTCAAATGCTAAACATAGTAGATCTGTCATTACATTGCAGTGACAAAACAGCAGCTCTCTTTCTGACCACTCTATAAAAACAGCAATATTTTTGCAAAATTTCTTTTCCTATCTTAAACTGCCTTGTCTACCCTAGGGTACTGTTGTTTAATCTGTCAGTATCCTGGGATATTATACAAGCAGATAAATTAGCTATAATCTTTGCCCCTGGAGAGTTTCATTGCACATAAATGCAATCATATGAGAGAAGGTATAAAAAAAAAAAAAAAGAAAGAATTAGGAGAGAATAAGGGGAGAGAAGGAAGGACATCAGTTATGAATCCTCAGTTTTAATGGTGCTTTGGAAAGCTTTTTATTTAGATGGATTTTTATCTTTCATGGAGGAATAATAAAATTTAAAAAAACGAGAGTGGTGGAACAGTGGAAAAGCTATGAATGTGAGGAGGAAAAAAGAGTATGTTCCCAACAAATAATGATGGAGGGAAAGATGTAAAAACAAAATGTGTCTTTTAAGTTTGGCAAGAAAACCAGTTGCAGACATTGGTAAGAGGTGCATAATACACAAAGCTGATCCCACCTCCAGAGCAGGAGACCTTCCCTTCTGTTGGGAGAGGTAGCTTGAAGAAACAGAGCAGAGAAAGCAAAACAGCAATAAGAAGAAATCAAATGAACTTGCCCTGCCTATTTTTCTGAGTCTCTTCATGTTGATACAAGTTAGCCTGTCTGAGAGTGCTGCTCTCTTTTGTAGCAGATACCTCCCAACACCAAGGTAATTTTACATTAATTTACATTTATTTTTTTTTTATTTTGTCTCTGTGTTCATAGCCATGAAATGATTTTCCTCACATATCAAAGCTGTCGATTCCCCCAGGTATTTATACATGAGTAAGATACCCTTTTGTCTCCAGGCTAAACAGATCCAGTTTTTTCAGCCTCTCCTCATATTACAGGTGATCCAGTCTCTTGATAGTGATCAGCAAAAATTATTATCTTTGTGGTCCTTCATTGGACTGTCTCCATCCGTGTCTTCAACTGGCAAAACAAGGACAGAGAATTGTACTTCAAAAGTGTTTCACAGGTCCTGAACAGAGGTGAAGGGTCACCTTCCTCAGCCTGTAAGAAACACTTTTCCTTATGCAGCCCAGGAGGCTGTTGGCCAAAAAGTCAGACATGCAGCTTGGTGCCCATCAGGATCACTAGGTCTTTTTCTGCAAAGCCCTCACCAGATACTGCCACCTTGAGATATACTTGACATTTCCTTTTGTTGAAGTTTGTGAGATTCTTCTCTACCTGTTGAGATCCCTTTGAATGCCAGCAAAATAATCTGATCTAACCAACATTCCCACTTTTGTATCTTCTGAAAACTCATTTTGGGCACAGTATATCCCATTATTCACATAATTAATTAAGGGAAAAAGTATTGGTCCAGCCTTGACCCCTAGGACACAACATTAGTGACTGCCCTCCAGCTGAACTTTGCTACACTAATGGATTCACTTTTGATCTGGGCAGTTCAGGCAGCTTACAAATAATTTCACTGTCCCTTTAATGAGTGTGGAATTCAACAGTTTGTCAATGAAATATTATGACATTGTGGAAAACCTTGCTGCAATCAGGTTATACAGCGTCTACCACTCTGCCCTCATCCACCTTGCCAGCCATTTCATCATAGAAGATGATTATCAGGTTGATTAGGCATGCTTTCCCCTTCATAAATCCACACTGACAACACCCAAGAGCCACCATCTCATTCATATTTTAGTAAAGGTTTCCAGGATTATTTGCTTCACCACCTTCCTGGGGAATGAGGTGAGACTCTTTAGTTCACTAGAGGATCCCCAGATCCTCCTTCATACCCTTCTTGAAGATGGCCATGATCATTACTTTCCTCCAAGCCTCAAGAGCCTCCTCCACTTGCCATGACCTTTAACAACTGAGAGTGGCTTTTCAGTGCCAGGTCCCTCAGCAGGGACGCTCGTATCACATTGGGTCCCACAGGTTACGCCTGTCCAGCTTTAGTTTTTTTTTCAATGTTGCTTAGCATTTGACAGGGAGCTTTGATTTTTGACAAAGTCACAACTCCAAATATTTTCATACAAGCCTGTGCTTGCACAGTGTGACTGTGACCATCCACAATTCCCACTTTATCAAGAATGACAGAAAAGGAACACATAAACAGCAGCTGTCACCATTGTCAGTATCATATTTCATATGTTTTCATATGACTTTGTAGTTGGCAAGTTTCCATTTGTTGAAACTGTCATGTCCATTTCCTCCCTTCAGATCAGGAAGTGCCCATGTCTGAAAATATAAAGAATATTCCATACACACATATATGTAAGTAAGTACATAAATATTTATAAAATTTAATACTTACATATTGATAAACTTTAGATATGTTTATATCTACTTTTGCATTTGTATATATTTATATATAGATATAAAAGGTATTTAAATTGATTAATATAGGTGCATGTACAAAACATTCTGAAGTAAGAATTAATGGGAAAAATATTTAAAGCTTAAACATAAACAGAGTCAAACTTAAACAAAGTCAAAAACGTTGGGCACTCCCATGTAACAAGGCTAATAAACTATTCTATATGATTCCTATTGGATCATGCTCTAAATGAAATCAGTTTCTTGATTAATTGCTCCCAACAACAATCCTTGAGGCTGGGTGGGACGACATTACAGAAAGTCTACTTAATCTTGCATTTAATTTCTTTGTGTACACCCCTGCTGTGTTTCTACTCCAGAAAACAACTAAGTACTGCACAGCTGCTCACTTATTCACTCCCTGATCGGTAGGGAGGGGAATAAGAAAAAAATCCTAACTTCTTGGTTTGAGATAAGAACAGTTTAATAATTGAAACAAAACAAAATAATAATATTATTAATAATAATTAAAAGACTAGAGAGAGAGGAATAAATCCCAAAAGAAAAAAAAATATCTATAATAAAATTTCTCACCTCCACTGACCTATGCTAGGCCATCCCTGAATTGTGACCAGCAGCTCTTCCTGGCCAACTCAGTCTATAAACTGGGCATGACATGCTAATGTATGGAGTATCCCTTTGGCCAGGTATCTTTTTGGTCACCTTTTCTAGCAGTGCTCTCTCTTATATTTCACTTGCTCACTCGTAGATGATGTGAAAAATCCTTGACTTAGGGTAAGCACTACTCAGCAACAAGCAAAACTCAAGTGTGGTATCATTCTCATGTCACATTCAAAACACAGCACTATACCAGCTACTAAAAAAAAAAAATAACTCTAGCCCAGCTGAAAAGAGGGCATCATATACCTGTATGCACATTATATCAGCCCAGCTTCTGAGAGGCTGAAAGGAGGAATTCCCTAAGCTGAAAAGGTCCCAGGGTCATAAACATTCAGAAGTGAGTGCTGGGGTGTGTCTAGGGGCATTGAGAGCTCACTGTGCTTCAATGCACACTCTGAACCTGATAAGGGCAACAGGCTCTGTTGGAGGCTTCTGTGATCCCTTCTGATGGTATAGGATGAAAAGCAGACAGTCTCTAATGAAATTCTAATAACAGGAGAATAAAAACTCTCTGTGAAAGATTATTAGTGAGTTTTATCTGAATCAAACATTTATCTTAATCCTAAAAATAATAGATCTTTAAAATGTTCTTTAAACTGAAATAACACACTACCACCACAAAACAATCAAGCAAAATAAAACTTGAAAGTAACAATTAATTGTTTCAGCTAAATATCTGATAGCTACAGAGCACCAACTGCCCAAAACACAATTTTCAAAGAAGCTGCAAGCATGCTTTCAGTTTGACAATCATCATAATTTTAAAATATTTATAAGCAAATTCATGCATTTTTTTTAAAATACAACACAATTTGTGGTTCCCAAGGGGTTTTTCTACTGTTTTTCAACAAATACTGACATTTAGAAAGCTCTTTTTTTGTAAAGTTTATTCTATTATAAACCACATACTGTGGTTTCAAACACGTTTTTTGCATTAGATAGATTTACCATTGCAGTTATTTAGTTTTTCTATAAATCAGACCCACAAAAAATAACAAGATCTAAGGTGTATATTTTACATTTATATGGTAGCTATGGTGTGCAAGAGGCCCATGCTGTGTCAATGAGAGATAATATCCCTACACACTGAGCAGAAAGATGAATGCCCTGAAGTCTGAGCTGTTAGGTTTAACTGGGACAGCAACTATGATGTTGTGGAATATTAACAAGATAAAAACGGCAATTGGACATTTGATTCCCCAAAAGTAGGAAACCTAAACAGAACCAGTAGGAAATGAGCTAGAAGAGAAACAGGGAATGTGTGCTTTGTTCTCATATAGCAGACAACAGATCTCACAGCTCAGAGTAATATGTGACTTATAAAATACTCTCACTTGTTCTTTCATTTGTCTGGTGCTAAAACATCTAGCTATTTGTTGAGTTAAAATCATTGATATTTAAAAATATATAAAAACTGTGTCAAGTCATTGATGAACACAATCATATCACAAAGGAAATTTAAATATATGAGTACAACGCTTTCCAGACTGCAAAAAGGTGTAACAATAGCTACAGTCAGATAAATTTAATTTCTACCTGTAATGCTTTCTATGTTTAGTTTATTTCATCTTCCTTATTTATCTAAAAAGATATCATCTAGCCATAGAGGAATAAAGACATTCACGTGAAGTTAATTCTCTTGGTTCATATAATGATTTTCTTCTAAATATTGGTAATTCAAACACAATGAAGCAAGCCTAACTGCAGGTGTGCCTAGGAATAAATTACATACACGCTCCCAAAGAGATATTGAATAATTTGAAAAACACCAGCCAGAGTCACTTTATTCCATTATGTTTAGAGGGTAGGCTTTCTTTGTCACTTTAAATTTATGACCAACTTTTGAAAAATATTGTTATAAAAATTAGAAATTTCCTCAGTGGTCTTTGTCTTTATTCTAGATTCCAGGATTTGAGGGATTATGTGTCCAAAGAGTTTGCTTTTCCTCCTGTTGCCTAGGCCCTTAGTCTACCTGCTGTTCTGCCTGCCTGCATGATTCTTTTCTGAGTTCTACCACTTTCTAGTCCTTCATCTGATTTCCTCAAGATTACGTCGCTCTTTATGAAAAGAAAAAAAGGCCAGACTCAAACTATTTACAAATACTTGCTAGGAAAAGCAAAATCAGCCTTAACGTGGAGATTTGAAGTGTTTTGAATAGTGTAAACTCTTACTCATGATAGTGTTTCTGAGTCACTGACCTGTGTTGGACACTGCATGTTGAGTTATGATTTTATTGTACATGCCACACAGAAAAGCGTGACCTTTAAACTCCTTTCTTTCTATGCTATTAACTGACAACTGGGCTTCTGGAATGCTGCTACAAAGTGGATTTTAGGACAAGAAAGGATAAGAATGGCATCATTATCTGCTAGCATTGTCTGCTGCTGCCCTTGGAAAGAGGCTATCACCCTGCAAAAAGAAAGCAATACTGATACAAAGATTTTACTCCTTCTCTACAGTCAGCACCCTAGTGATTAGTCACATTGGTATCAACTCAGAAATAGAGTTCCAACAATACATTCCCATAGAACACAAAAGCTCATTACTTATTCCAAGAGGTTTACTTAAAAAAAAAAAGAGAATACAAATGTCATATTTTTGAAAAAAAAACCCAACTTTCAACAATATTCAAGACAGAAATTATCTATTTATCCCGTCCTCACTCTTGTTGGTTTCACTCCAACAATAATTTATAATCTAGCTGCAGAAGAAATGTTAATCAAACATACATCTATATTTTTTATCGTGAGGATGTAGGGAATGGTGTCTTTACCTGCCTTTACAGACTTCATGACTGATACACTTGAAACATGTACACTTAGTAAACTGGGTTTCTGAACATCTATAGGATGCCTTTTAAAGCTCTGACCCAAGAAAACTGTAGTGAACAATAATTATCAATCTAGCAAAAAACCCAGAACAAGAAAGCAACAGAAAAAAATAATTTACGAGTTTTCTAGCAAAATGCATTATGTTTCCAAGATGTTTTACAAGGAGATAGTATCTTTTGTCAAACTGATGAAAAAGGAACAGATAATCCCTCAAAAGCTTGAATTGATGAGAATAGACCTCTTTGAAAAATGTTATTTTCAAAGATTAGCAAATCAATATATATAACAAAAACTACATATACCCATCATATTGCAGGTTTTCTGTTTATTGTCAATGGAAAAAGTGAAGTATGAGAAGGCTTTTATTTTAATTCTGGTATATGGGTGATGCACTAACAAAAGTTTTTCTCTTAGTAGCAGTTTCTAAGTAAAAGTCTCAACACAAATGTGACTCTGAGAACCTAAACTCAAGCCTTATTTTTCTAAGTTTGTAAAGTGAATTCTTCATTCAACAGATGGTTTCTTAGTCAAAGCTGAAGAACACTTACCCTGATTTTAACAGTAAAATGTTTGGCTGGAGTAAATATTTGACTGATTTCTCTATTGACTCTGGATTTATTTATGGATAAATAAATTAGATCTCATTAAAAATTACAAAATGTATTCTAAAAAGTTTATTTACACACTCAGGAATGAGGTGGTGTGGACAAAGTAATCAATCTCAATTAAATTTGGGCATAAGGCTAATCATTCTACAGATTCTCTAGAGTGTTAAGAGTAGTACAAGCTCTGCACCAGCCTTAGGAAGCATGTTTTCTTCAAAGATTATTCAGAAAGTTCAAAATGAAAAGTGTCTCATTGTAAGTACCTTAGATGCTTAAATTTAAATTAAACATTTTTGTCACATAATAAAAGTTATTGGCTGAGGGAATCCTTTGATGCAGTCACTCAATCTTCCCCTTGGATGCTTATTGGATGGTTATAAGTACAGATACTCATCTCTGGACCTGTCACTTTATTTTCTATATGTGTTAACATTGTAGTTCAAGCTCTGAAATAAAGGCTATTCATTATAGAAGCCATTCCCTCAAAATAATGTGGGTTAAGCAATGAGACAATTTTTTGACAATGTAAAAAGATCTCTTGTGGATGTGACAGCCTGGTCAGAGTGAAAAACTACGTAAGTTTTCCCAGAACTGGCCTGAGAGACTTTAGGGAGTTGAAGATAAACAATGATAGCTTATTATCATAAACAACCTGCAGGTGGTATTTTCCTACTCTCTGTTTTCTTGTTTATCTCAAAGATTGTTTATAAGAAGGGTGTCTTGTTAATTAGCCAATCAGGTAAAATGTATTAACTAAAGACCAATCAAATGTACCTGGATCAGAACAGCTTATAAAAAGGAACAATTCCAAATATATAGTTTATTATTATGCCCATCAGCCTTCTGATGAGTCTGTGTCATTTCTTACTCAGTAGCAATAAGCTTTGACTTTGAGAATAAGCCCTGTAAGATATGCAAAAAAAAAAAAAAGGCTTTAGTAATGGAAGAGACTTGTTATGTCATTGAGATACACTTTTCTCAGTTAAATATTGTTCCCAGTGGTTTGAATTGTGTGTAGTTTTCAATATCTTATGCAGACATTTCAAGAATGAATAAGCCAAACATTTGAATGTTCCTGGTATTTTGGAAAGATTATCTCTGCTAATCATATCATTATCCTAGACAGAATTTACAGAACTGAAGCTGAAAAAAAAGAAGTTTTCTGTCTTTTCAGGTGTTTTTTGCCACTGAGGAGCAGATGTATGCTGTATTTCCTCTGAATGTCATTAAATTATACACAGATAGTCCTTGGAATGACCAAGGGAATACACTTCACCTACATTCTATAGTCATGGAAAATTTTAATTACTTTGCTCCTCTCAATATATTTTTATTACTTTCCTAAGGATCAAAGAGCATCCTCTGTTGGCTAATACAACACCTGATTCTGTTGTGCTTCTCACTTACTATTGCCTTGTGAATAGGGTAACCAACAGTGTTATGAAAGGGTGTGGGTTCAATTCCTGTAGAGGATTTGCTTTCATTAAAATTTCTTTTATTAACATCTACCTTCTTCTTGCTAGGATATGATTAAATTCATTCTTAAGTTCAAATTATTTTTCTCATATTTCTAATTGGTTTTAATCCATAAGCCTGGGAGCATGAAAATGGTAAGGCAGACATTAGAATAACAAAAAAGATATCTAGGCAAATTTTGTACATTTATACAACATATAGTCTTGCTGTTTTGAAAGAGAGCCCTGTAAATTCTGACTTAAACTTCTAAAGGAAGATTATAATTTGATCTGCAGTTTGAGCTGAACAAGATTTGGGTTCTGTCTTATGATTAAGGATGGTATTAATGATAGCAAATAGAACAGCTCTAAAGGAATATCTTTCTTGTCTGAGACAGGCATGTCTCATGCCTTGTACTGGATAACAGAGATCAGCACTTTTCTGTGAGTTCAAGATAAAATGTAGGTAAGGATTACCTTAAGCCATTATGAATTAGTTCTGGATGATCAAGGTCAGTCATCATTATCTGGTAGGTTTCATGATGATTATTCTTTTCTACATAGGCTTAGCTATTATTGATTTCAATGCTCCTTCTTCCAGGCCAAGAGTCAAAGTCTTGAAAAGACATCTCAGGTGGCAGCATTTACCTACTCTTACATGAGTAAATCTGTTGTATCATCATCTCTCACACAATACAGAGTATTATCATTTCAGAACAAAGTATAATTCAAATTGCTTAATCTCAAAAATGATATTGTAGGATCAAAAAGATTCAGAGAAAAGGTGACAAAACTTAATGGAATTACTTTCATTTACTTAAAATACAGTCAAACTACAAAACTCCTTAGCATAGGATGCCTTAGATGTCTGAAAATAATACATAAATTCAAAGAGACATTGAATACATTAGATGGCAAGGTCAAAAATACTTACCAAACCTATGGGAACTTAAAGGACCTAGGGATCAAACTGTATAGGAATTGAGGCTTTTGGTATTTCATATAATTTCGATATAATCCAAGTCCATGACCTTGACTCAAACATGAAAATTGCCAAGATGTGAAAAAGGACTGTGAAAAAATACATAGTATAGAGCTATGTAAAATGAGAGAGATAAGATTGCTGATACAGGGATAGTTCAAGGGTAGGAGAGAAAAAACACTGATAGGAAAATAAATGAAATCCTAAGGAAGAAAGCTGCAAGCAGTGAGTCAGAAAACAGCAGCTCAGCAGCAACACCTATCAGTCCCTTCAAAGGTGGAGTGGAGGCCCTGCCTGCCCGCCCTGGCAGCTGAAAAGTCTGCAGAGAGCCTCCAGCTGCTTTATTGCCTGCAGATGGTGAACACGCTGTTGGTTAGCTGAGTAACCCCTTTGACCTAAGTAACTATCATCTGTGTTATCTTTGATATCTACCTTACATTTCCAGCTTGTGTTTAAAGAAACTTTGTGGCATCTCTGAATGAAGTGAAGGTGCCCAGGAAGGATGAATAAGAGGGGGAGGGCTATATTATCTTTTGAAAGATGTATTCTGCAGGGAAATACATTTATTTCATCTTTGGATGTAGACTTTCCTCGTGTGCTCATTAATTCTTAGCAATTAATACAAAAAAAGAGAACAAATAAACAAAAAACTTCCATTAATTTTAAATGTCACTTATCTAGACTGATATAGGACTTGTTTCATGTCCACCTCTCTTGTAAGAAAAAATTTGGCCTCATTTATAATTAACATAATTAGTCTTCTCTCAATCCTGATAAATGCCATGAGTTCAGAATCTATCACATTCCAATGCATAATAATGTTAATTTTCACCTCATTGCCTACAATAGGATGCAATTATTTGGCAATTGCAAATACAGTTTGAAAAAGCAATGTCTATTGAATTATTCGAACCCTTACTCTGAAGTAATTTTGTAGCCTTTCTTTTAATGACAGGAATTGTTCTTATCAGTAAAATAGTTAAAGTTTCTTTTTTTAAATTTAGAAGCTACTTTTGATCATCACATGCAGTATTACAGAATCCTTCTAGAAACATAGCAAATAGCTTTTTTCCAAGAAGTCTCATTCCATGTTTAGATCAATATTCATTAGATTATGTTCTTTTTTTTTGCTATTCTGAGCAAAAGCATTTTGTTCTGTCATATGTGTATTGTATTTTAAATACATGGGCAATTTTCATAATACTTAAAGCAGTATTTTAGCATGAGATGTTAACAAGTGTATATATTAGTATTTTCCCTTCATACTGGCACAATTATTCGAAGGCCTTCATTAATGTGTGTTAACTAATTACGAGATTTGGAAGGTAATTGTTGTTGTCTATTATCTATTGCCTCTTTTTTAAAAATAGAAGTGCATAAAGTAATTATATCAGCAAGTATTGGCTGCTCAACTGTGTCATGTTCCATCCTTAGAGTAGGTTCAAAGAGAGTTCTGAAAGATTTGATGAACTTACGTGTGTTTAAACCTTGATGAACCATGCACCATCCTTTAGTGTTATACATATCAATACAATTATTGATTCTGATTATCGATGATGGTTTTACAACAGTTATTCAGAAAATCTCTTTGGCCTTTGACACAGCAACGCAAATCAACCCCTACTTTACTGTTCTCAAAGTTACATTACTTCAGGACAGAATGCTCCACTGTAAGCAGCAGTAAATCATTGAGTTTAAGAATCTGCTAGTCTGAAGATTCCCTACTGATCACAAAAGCACTTGAGGTTCACTAGTGAGTTTGGTAAAAAGACAGTACTGATTTATACTAAATCCTCAATAATTGCTTAGATTTCCAGGTTCAGATGTGTAAGATGAATTCTGCTTTTCTTAGCCCAATTTTCTTTCCACTCATAACATTTCATTTTTCGTATGGAACATAGAGTTTCAATTAACCACAACTGTAGCTTTAGGCTTTATCTCTCCAACAGTCTAAATAATTAAAGATTTAGCAACTCTCCTTGGAGAGTTTTAGGTGGGATAGAGTTAATTTTTCACTTAGTAGCTGCTACAGTGCTGTGTTTTGGATTTAGTATGAGAATAATAACACACTGATGTGTTTGTTCCCGAGAAGTGCTCAAGGGCTTAAGGGCTTTTGAGTTTTCCATGCTCTGCTGGTGGGCAGGTGCACAAGTTGTGAGAGAGCATTACCAGGACAGGTGGCCTGAACTGGCCAAAAAGATATTCTGTACCATGAATGCTCAGTATATAAACTCAGAGGAAGTTGATTAGAAGGGGCAAATCGTTACCTGGGGACAGGTTGGGCACTGGTTCCAGCAGATGAGGAGCAAATAAATTATACATCACTAGTTTTTCCTTGGGGTTTTACTCTTTTACTCTGCTCTTTGTTTTAATTACTATTACTACTACCACTACCAGTAATAATAATGTTTTTATTATTATATTTATTATTATCTTTATTTCAGTTATTAAAGTCTTCTTACCTCAGCTCATCCCACCAGGGGACCAGTGAACAAGCATCTGCATGGTATTTAGCTATGTCTGGGTTTAAACCACTACACAAATTCAGAAGAGTAATTGTGTATTTCACTGTCTTCTGCAATCTATATCTGTTAAATTTGAAAGACTTTATAATTTTATTCTGAAGAATGGAAAACAGTGGATCTGAAGCCAGTAGAGCCCAGTCAAGAGTTAATAAACTACATCATAATGTACTCAGGATGCAATTTACTGCTTTTCACAAGCAAGTTCATTTGCTCTTGTAAGTACTGACTTACAAGAGGAAAACTAAGCTACTCAAAGAAGACACTTCTGTTGATTAGCCTTTAATATTTTTACTTGACCTTTTCTGTGATTCTCTAACTTACATGTTTAATATGAATCTCCTCCCATTTAAAATTTTCTGAGTTTTCATTCCTAATTTACCTTTAGGTTACTCATCCCTTCTTTTACTTTATTTCAGCTTTGTCAGATCTTTGTTTCTTAAGCCTCCTGACAAGTGTGTTTAAATTTCTGAATATTTTTGCACAAGGTAATTTAATTTCTGATTTGGTTAGAAAGGCTCTTAAATCTTCCCTGTTTTTCTTTTTTTTTTTAATTTTATATTCTTAATTCTCTAGAACTTTCTCTAAAGAGTGTTCTGTGTACTGGATTTTCAAGGTGCTATTTTCCTTTTCCATTATCACCTAATGAAGCCCAGAATTATTCTGCATCTAGGGCTCTCACCTTGGGTATGGATGATTCAGCTTTACCTAATTATACAGTATTAAGTATTAATCTCATGGGTTCCAGGTACATATCATATCTCAGATTATTAATATCTCTTGTCTTGATACAGTGGAATTTTCTCTAAAGAAGTGTTTGATGATTTAGAAAAAGTAATCAAGTAATTTAACAGCCAGCTTGGAAGAATCATATTAAAACCCTCAACAACATTGTAATGAGTGGGTTGCTGACAATATAAACATTAACATAAAATCATCCTTTCAAAATGTTTTATACTTCACATCTTTTAATATTATGCCTACTTTATGAAGTTTATGAGTTTATTATTAATGTTTATATATTTAATAATATTGATTTTAATACTAATAATATAGATCTTATTTACAGCTTTCTGAATCTCCTTAAGGAATTCTGAGATGAAACAGGTTACATAACTGATTCTGTCCATTTGGGAGCTATAGAAATAAAAAGAAGATAAAGAAGGTCTAGAAATCAGGAAAATAAGATTGTAGAATTATTGATAATGGACATGTGATGAAAGTTTGAATTTCATGGGTGGCTTACAACACATAGTCAAAAGTTGGCAGGCTGAGGAATTAGGATATGGATCAAACTCATATGTATTTATGTATCACATACTCAGATTTTGAGGTGACACAGGACAGTACAGTGATCCACTATTGAGATTTACATTAGATAATTATGGTATGTGACATTAAGGATTAAGTAAAAAGTAATTCTACCTGTTGATACATCTCTAAACACAGAATAACATCTGAGATATTGACATTTGAGGTGTTTTCACTACATAAATATTGTACATATTTAGAGGGAACATTTTATTTTAAATCAAAAATGACAACACAGAAGCTGAGAAAATTGCACTTTAAGAATATAATGCTCTATAGCATATAATTCCTTGTGATTATAAGTGCTAATTGTATCAGAAAAGTAATAAAAAGTTGGATTTCCTTTACCTACTAGCACATGATTATTTCTATAATATTTAAGTGACCACAATGCTTATTTACACTGTCCAGAAAGAATGTTTAATGGTAAAATCATAACCTGAAATGAATAAAACAATCAGATCAAAATTGTAGAAAATAAAATTTGAAATAAAATATTGTCTCCTACAACAAATCATATTTTAAATTAAAGTTGCATTATAAATATTTCAATACAGTGTATTTATTTATCTCACTATTTTCATTTTCACTGATTATCTGATTATAATTACTATCAGTTGTCATTTACACCAAACAGTGAAATGGTATAGTTACTTGAATACTGGGAATTGTTTGAGAGTGAAGTCAGTTATCTCATGGGAAGAGTAACATACCAAAAGGAAAATAAGAAAATGAGCACTCACATGTCATGCTATTAAATAGCCAGCCCCACTTTGTTGCAGCTGCATAATAGCGTTTTGGACACAGTCCACTCATCTCCCCCTGTAAATGACAGAGATGCAGCTGCTGTCCAACATGTTTTCTACTGGGACCATTTGTATATCAGGCCACACAGTTGAAAAATTAAGCAAATAACTGTTACAGGAACTGGGGCAGGTTTAATTAGGTTATGCTAAAATATTTACTTATTTTGTTCATTTTTCTCTACATATAATTTTACTTTTTAACTTCGCTGTTAACGTATTTTTAACAACCTTTTCTGCCCTTCACAAGACCAGAAAATTCAAACCAAGCAGTAGCCATACAAATTATCTCCCTATAGTGGTCAACAAAATCATTGCAGTCCTTCTGCCCTGCCTATCCTTACTTCCAATGTCCATACAGTTTCCTTTTCCACCTGAGTTCAAGAAGAATACCCTTGCTCAGCCAAGCTTGGCTTCTGCCCCTTTTCATTGACCTCTGACACTTTGGGATTTCTTCTCCCAAACTCCTAACAGATGTCTCTTAAAAAATAACCAGCATTCCTAGATATCAATAACTTCAAAGGTAGATAACCAGGGACCTTACTAACTAGTTTCTTTAGCAGCCCAAAGTCTTCTCTGCCCATACCTAGATATTCTTACAATACAAGTCAGAGTTTTGCTTATTAAAGTGGCTTACAGTCTTTGCAATTATGGGCTTATTTAGTTACAAACCCACCAGCCAAATTATCCTTGCGTCCATTGAAAATCACTGTAGTAAGTGATTCTCTCTGACCGTAGAGGTAAAAAATAATTGAGAGTAGATTTGATCATTTACGGACACCCTCCGTAATTTCCTACTCATGACACTAAGCAGATGTTTTTGCTATGTAGCTGAAAGAGTGCCTGATAAATAATTTTTCTCTCTCTTAATCAGGAGCTGATTTGGATGTATAGAAGTCCATGCACTCACTGGTGGATTCCAAAGAGCAGCTGTACTGATGTAGCTTTAAAGTGGCATTCTCAGGAGCACTGGGAATGATAGGCTGTTTTAGTGCCTCTTATTCGTTTATAGAGTTTTTCTTTTTCAATCCTGTCTCATACTAGAGTCAAGAGTGTGGTGGGGATACTGTATTTATATGCCAGCTCACTTCAGTGAAAGGAGAGAATCCTTATCTGAATAGGCAAGTAAAAACTGAAACAGCTCTTAGGCATAATCCCCGTCTTCTCTAGTGCTTAAATAAGAAAAAGACTGTAGTAAAAGAACAGTGCCAGTAGCAATGAAAATATTATACAAATACAAAAAAAAAGAAGATGAAATAAAATATAAGCAGAAAAGTGGACATATTTATTAGAAAAAGTGAAGAGTGTAAAGGGAGAAATTATAAGATATCTGTGAAAGACAATCCCATAAATAATAATGTATTTTTAAGGACAGAGGTATTTTTTACAATGCTTAAAAGAGTACAACAAAATAAGATCCATAAGGTCTTGAATTAATAATAAAGGTTTCCCTGAAGCATTTGCAATACTGTTATATATATAATTTGTACGTAGTAAATGCTTTAGACACTAAATTCTTTACTTTAATCATTTGCTCAGGAAAAACAGATTTTACAACTGAGCACTTCAGTACTAAATCACTTTCATCAAGCTTACATGAATCAAGGACACTTAATGTACCTTTTGGATATGTTACTCATTCTAGTCAGCTTATAAAAAACTATATGAAACTGTTTAGGACTAACATGCATAGAGAAGAGCTGGAAACAAATCCTCCCTTCTTCTTCCTATATCACCCTTTTCCATATTAAAGAGTACGAGGCTGACACTTGCATTTGGCAAGTCTGGCACTCTCATCTGCACACTCCACCAACTCTGGAATGAAAGATGGAGTTTCCTATTCCTACCTCACAGCTAATTTACTCTCACTTTTGTGAAGGTGCTTGATTCCCCAAAAACAGCAAAGAGAGATCAGTTTAAACACAAAGAAGCTAAGTATCTTTTCTAACAACTGAGTATTATTTATGAACATTAAAAAAAGAGAAATTTGTGTTGCCGCATTACTTAATTATTTATAATCACACATCTTAACTTTTTCATTAAGATATGATACTGTAATAAGGGTGAACACTGAAATAAATATGACTTGAATCTAAAAATCTGGTTGGCTAAAAACGCGATCAGAAAATAAAAACTTTGTATAAAAATATCTTATTGAAATTGTTATGAAACTGCATAGTTTGAGGCAAGGAACACGTCATACAGTGCCTGAAACAAAAAAAAATGACTGAAACAGCTGGGAATCAGCTATTGTAGAACTTCTTTCATGTCACAGTTGGTGGCAAGATATGCAACTTTTTAATATAATGTTAAAAAAAAAAAAGATAAATATGTATTGCTACACGTACCAGGAAGAGCAGCTTCCTCCTTGGCCTCAATGGAAAACTCAAAACATTTTGACTAAAAAGAGTAAGCAAAATATTAGATAAGCTTCTGTCCAGTCCCTCAACAAAGGTATCAGTCGTTCATCACTTGTTACAATGTCAATTTAGAAAATTAAACTACTTGCAGAAAATTAAGACTCTTGAGCGAAGTGATCCACAAAGTAGCTGAAGTCTCACAAGATAATAGTAGAATTTAATGGAATACTATTATTCATATTATCAGTAATGTTATTGTTTTTATTATTATTATTATTATTAATATTATTACTAATTATACTATATTATCTATGTGTTGCACTTATAAAATAACCACATTTATTCTCTTATCTGAAATATAATAATAATAAAAAATTGTTATTCCATTCTTGCCATTATCAGCTGTCTTTTCCATTCTAAGAACCACAAATGCTCTTCATGATTGAGTTCTCCACCATCATTTTTTCTCCTATCTACAAGAATCGTCTACTCTTGCATTCTTAATTTTCTGTATCAAAAAGCTCATCACAAAGGCACTGCATGCAATTATTGGACTGGTGACATTTTCCCATCAATATTCAAGTAGGTAGTATCATTTATTATCAGCATGTCCTAATTCTGATACGTAATTAAAAAATCAGGAAGAAGGGACCTTTTTGGTTTCTGTTCACGCTGCTCTCCGATGTGTTGGGAGGGTCGTGGCAGTCGTATGTTAGAGGCATGGGTGATCCTAGACTTGCACATGGTCCAGAGGCAGCGTAGCATACCTCTCCTGTGGAGCAGAAATCCCAGGATGTCACAGCACAACGCATACAGACACATAACCTGCTCTGCTTTTCCTCACTACATCAAGCACCATTTCTATTCTATGTTGTTGTCAGAGAAAAAAAATTGTCAGCGGGATATCTCCAGGCAAACGAAAGGGGAGGTTGAAGGCAGAATCTCATGAAGTGTTCCTCTCAGGTGTAGTTTATCATCACAATGCAGCTTGCTCTTACTCAGCCTTTAAAAGCGTGGTTGAAGATCCATGACCTGTTAACAAAACAGTTACTACAGTGGGATTCACAGAGTAAGAGGTTTGCTGTTGCAGCAAAGGGAAAACCCAGGTGAAGTGAAAGATGCATTCATTATATTAGAAACTGAGTACTGGAGGCAATAAAATACAATTTCTTCTCAGAAATCTTGTCTAAACAAACCAGACACACATAAGTTAAACATGGAAACAGCAGCAAAATTTTCCTATAGCAAATTTAAAAAGTCCCAACAAACTAACAGGCACAAAATAGATGCTTGCATTTTTGTTGGGTTTTTTTTTTAAATATGGGTACATTTGCTTGTTTTCAATCAGAATTTGATGTCCTTCCTACCATACACCACCATCAAAGATTTCATGTGTTTGTAATACAGCAAGGGAAAATTGAACATCAAACTAGAAGACCTAAATCCTCTGTAATCTGAAGTCAGGGAAAAATATGATCAAGGATAATGTTCCACCTTTTACCAAATCTTCAGAATAAAACATCCATTAAAGCATGAATGAATACTCAAGGCAAAACTGAAACTAATTAACATCAATGACCATTTTAAGGGGAATTTTGGCTGAATAATGTTCAGTTTTTTGATATGATTTTTCAGAAGACTGATGCAAATACCCAAGAATTGAAAAGGAACTCTTTGGAAGGCTCTATCTTGCTTTACAGACAGCATGAGAACAGACCATAAAGCCACTTATAATTTAAATGAAATTTAAGAGAAAAATAAGATAGCATCCTCCAAAGACAACATTCACAAATGATTCTAAGTGTTTGTATACTTCATACAAAAGTATAGTATCCACTTAGTACTTGCTTAATTACATATTAATAGGAGTGAGGGGCACATGTCATGGAGAAAATAGCTATAATTGTCAAAATTGTGTAATACTAACTTAATGGATTTCTGTATAATGAAAAGTTTCAATCTGTTAAGAAGCCAGTTAGGATTAACAAAAATGCCAAAAAAATAAAATGTGATGCAAGATGTTACACAGAATTTAATTTAATGTCAAGGTAAACATATTTATTCAGTTATATAATTTTTCAAATTATATCACAGCCACTAAGGATCTTTATTAATTTTCTGTACAGCTTACAGTATAGACTGTTGCAGAATATTTTCATGAAAATGATAAATTGTTTACAAATTAACCTCTATATACAAATAACATTACATTCCTCCATACTATATTTAACCCTAAGATTAAAACAGTATCAATGTCAGGGATCTAAAAAGATAAACACGCCCTTCCCTTCCCTTCCCTTCCCTTCCCTTCCCTTCCCTTCCCTTCC
>QUSF01000009.1:2166572-2205502 GCA_003676055.1 Chloebia gouldiae | reverse complement strand
CAGTGCTCTCAAGAGCCCAGCTCAAAGAGTGCATAGGAAGAACTATTAATTTAAGGAGTAGATTATTAATTTATTATTAATTTATTTATTAATTTAAGGAGTAGACCTACAAAACTTTTCAATGTTAAAACACACTGTTTTACCAGTGGAATATGAGCAGCACCTGTTTTCATCCACTTTCTTGTGTATTGTTTTGTTGTCTTTTTTTCCCCCCTGTGGATAAATAAAATGTGGTTGAATTGAATTTCAGAATATTTACACCATAGGTAATTACTCAGCTGTGCAGTCTTAAGGATATTCCATCAATGACTTCTGACATTAAAAATATAAAATATGTTGATGTCTTCATTAGGAAAAATCATTTTGGAAAATGAAATGTAACTATTGTATTTTGCAAAATGTTACTGTTGTATTAAAGTTCAAATAAGTAGGTCAAGTAGAAAACTGTTGTGGTTCATGTTTATTTTGTTAAGCTATAGTTAAATGTTTTGTTCCATTGTTCCCCCCTACAAGGTTCCCCATAAATTGGTTTACACCTGAGTTGTACCCTCTCTTAAAGCTGTCCCTCAAGCTATTCCCCTTCCTTTTTTCTAGTCCTTTCCCTGCCTGTCAAGGCAACCCTAGCCTTGTTTCCCCTGGGCCAATCCCTGATTACAACACCCATTTGGAAATCCCCTGATCTGCGACATCCCACTGGCCTACGGGACCTTTCCTTCTCCTCCCCCTGCCCTACTGGTCCCCTGTTATTGATGCAACCCCCTCACTCCTCCCCTGGTGCTCCCTTATTTGTTGTTTGCTTGTATCCACCCCCTGAATTGTTAGTGTATAAAACTGTGTGCACAGAGGTGCTCACGGCTATTTCATCTTTTCTTCTTCCTTCGGAATAATCCTTGTCTGTGGAACCTCAGGACAAAGAGCCTCTTCCTTTGCCTGGTCCCTAGCATGGTTTGAACAGCAGCTCTTCAGCATCAGCTGTGGGCGAACCCCAGTCCCCCGCTGTTCTCCACTCTTGGCGTGCCACCGGAGTATTCAGAGCTAGTCTGATGGGCTATACCAGAAAATGTAATATATTTCATAATAGCTGAAAAATAAATGTTTGGTAGATTTCTTAGATTTGAATATAAATAGGAATTCTAAACTTTTTACAAAGGTTTAACAATGTATTTGAAAAGAAGAATGTGATAGATGTACTCTCTTTAATCAATGTAAGTGTAAAGGTAATTTGTATTATATTGTGCAATTTGACAATACAGTTTGTAATAATATTCTGGCTCATTTCTAAAACTCTCCAACCCATGTCAAAAAGCAATAGTTTTCGAATTTTTAAATGTAGGTGAGTTACAAAAATACACATGAAACTGAGGTTTGATCATCCTTGGTTTTCATTTTGAAGATACCTAGGATGAGAGGTTTCTAAGCTCAGTTCTTCCTCACACCGTCCAAGAAACTACCATAAGAACTTCACATCATGACCAAGGAAAAGAAATTTTTTTTGTCAGTCTTCCTCTCCTAAGTTTCCTCCTTCAATAACTCCTCCTTCTACTAAATTGTGTGGCTGTAGAGGGACAGTTGAGTAACTTTAGTACACCTCATTCTATGGTGAAAAGAATCTCAGCTAAAGTAATAATTCAACATTTTACCTTAAAAGAAAGCTATGTAAGAAAAAGGTAGCATATCAGTGGAGGTATGGCTTAATTTATTTCCATCTGATTTGCTGAAGGTCTTGAAGTTCAATCATTTTCAGGCAAAAGTGAAAAATGTTTTCATTTTCCAAATGAAGTTAAAACCTGAAAATATTTTGGTTTGTATATAATTAAATCTTTTTGTCTCAGAACAAGATATTTTTTGTAATGTTTTCCTTTCTTGCTTATAATTCTGGCAAAATTTCTAAATGAAGCAATAGTTCAAAATGAAAAACAGAAGTGCTGAGAAAATATTGAAATTAGCCTTTAAGCTGTTCTATTCTCTAATTTAGTAAGAGAGCTCAAAACTTAATGGAAAATACTGTAGTTTCACTAATTAATAGATAAATTGTTTCTCTTTCTAGTGCCATATTAAAAGTGATTTCTTAGACTGAAGCAAGAGATTTAACAAACACATCTCATATCTAAAAATGTAGAAAAACATTTATACAGTAAACTCATTTTACTGCTACATCAGAATACTTTGTACTTACTCAAGCATGTAGAAAAACTGATTGTTTACTATACTTACGAAGCATTAGTTGATGAAGTAATCATAATATCTAAGTATTTGGATTAAATAGCTATTAATGAAATTGTTACTGATTTTACACACATGCTTAGCTATATAGCGAATTTTTTCATAAAAAGTTATTCCTAGTTTTAGCACTATTATTAATTTAGTGACATATCCATCAGCAGAGATAAAATCTATTCCATTCTATTTCTATTTTTATATCACCTTCATAACTGTAATAATGAGGAGCTTTCAGTGGTGCATAAAGTATCATTAGTAATATTTTTCTCATGAGTTTTGCGCTCTCTCTCTTTCCCTCTTTCTAGATAATGATTATTGTGATATAAAAATTTTTTTAGACTAAAATGTAATACATCCTTGACTAATTATGCACCAAATGATGATTTAGTTTTTTAAGTCCTGTAGATCTCTGGAGCTTTGGCTTGTAGCAGGTATAAGTATGTAAACTCTCTTTATGATTATTAGTCTTATCACTGCAAAATTCATTGCTTTTTTCTAGCAGAGCAGCCTCAACAGTAGTTTTATTAAAGCTCTATTTCAGCTGACTATTTGCAGTCTTAGTAAGAACTGTGAACCCAGAGGTTCATCTGAAGATCTCTGTATGAGCCCAGACTAAAAACGCTTTAAACTTAGGAAGAAAAAATATCATGTGCACCAACTGGAAGGCTGTTGATCTACTCATGTAATTATTTCTCCTTTCTTGTTCAGATCTTAATTCACACACATTAAAAAAAAAAGAGAGAGAGAAAAATAATTAAAAGTTTGAGATCAGAATTACAGTCTGTTATGAAATTGTGCAAATGAGACAGAAAAGTCTGAATGTGTTACTGTTTTGCAATTCCTCTAAAACAGCAATGCTAACACTTAAATGTTAGCAAGACCTGTGCTGAGCTGGAGCGTGAAGCAGTGAGAGCTGAATTTCAGAAAGCCTTCAGTGACATGGCAGCTTTATTAATGCCAGAAACATCAGCAGTACAGGCAGCAGCCCTGATGCAAGTTCACCAAAATCCTGATGTTTGGAGGAGAAAGCAGCCCTGAGTGATGCCATTTCCTCTGGAGATACCACTGGTAGCTGCTGCCAAGGGTCAGGTTAGAGGTAAGGTGGAAGAGTCAGATAGTTTTCTTCTACAAAGAGGAAATAGAAACACAATCAAACCTCTAAATGAGAATATAAACATCACTTAGATTATTTGATGTGATTAAAGAAAATACCTATGCCATTCTTTAATAGAAAATGTTAAAGGGTTTACTCAAATACCTGGATTAGCTTAAATTACTCTAGAAACTCATGCATTAAAAGGATGTCAACTCACCAATGTTTTACAGAGATAAATAAAATAAATCAGGCAGAATTCAATAAATAACTGTATTGAATTCCTGACACAAAAGGAAATAGAGACAGGCTTTTGTCTGAATTGACAAGTGGCCTTTGGTTTTGTAAACACATCTTTGCTCTTTGTAATGAATGTGTCTAAAAATCTTATTATGCCTGAAAATCATATCACTCAACCTAAGCAATTCTGAAATTTCGAAAGAAAGCTGTCTTCAAAATGACCAGTGTCAGGCTTTTTACCTTTTGATATTATTTACATGCACAGTAAATTGAAGATGCAACTATTTGCAGATGAATGATTATTTACAAGATAAAAAAATTAAATTGAAGATTTTATTGAACTGAACAGTCTAGGTGAAGTTTGTTACACTACTTGAAAAGGAGAAATTATGGAAGAAGGACTAGGTGGGTAATGACTATGAAAATAACTGCTGTAAGATAAGATTATATTGACAGATAGAATTTTTGGTTTTGAGAGCAATGGCATAATATTTTCCAACTGTTTCCTCAGTTGTTATGATCATGATTGTTGGCAGATGTTTGCAAAGCTGTAACTTGATGGCATGTTGATGTTGGTGCTCCATCCCTGGAAGCATTTAAAGCCAGGTTGGTAGGGGGCTGTGAGCAACTTGGTCTAGTGAAAGGCGTCCCTGTCCACTGCAGGGGTGTTGGAACTCGATCATTAAGATCCCTTTCAACCCAGGCCATTATATGGTAGCTATTAGTTCTCACTCTTAAAATTCCAAGCTCCAAAGGTGCTGAAAAAATATTTGACTAACACTATTTAATTTTTTAAAAATGTCTTTTTATTAGTGGACCTGGATCAATTAGTGCAAAGGCTCAGTTACATAGACACAAAGGTGGACTCAGGAATTATGCTGGTAATTCTATACTTTTGAGAGTATTGAATGCCAAATGTAAAGTGCTGAATATTGGTTTTGATTACTTATAAAAATGCCTTTGGAGAAAAAAAAAATTATGTGTGACTAGACAATTAATAAAACCCCTTGAAATCTAAGGCTCCATCCCTATTACATTCTTTATGGAGTAAAGAGTATGGAGAGTTTGGATATGGAGATTACAGGGGGTTCAGTGTGTATAAAAAGATTCAAATTATGGATTCTGCTTCATGTATCCCATCACTTTTTATTTACTTACTTGGACACACATTAACTTATTTTGAATATAGATATATACAGACCACACAATTGCATCACACCACAGAGGATATCTCATCTCTACAAAATGTGTCACAACCTCTTTTTTATGCAAACTAGAATTGTGTAGACTTTAGCAAAGTCTGTAATTGTTGTTGCATTTTCCACCATCGAGATGAGGTGTGAACAGTGTTGTTCGGGACAATGGTTGAGGCACTGCTGATGGAGAAGTGCATCAAAAAAGCCTGCCAACCCACCCAACCAAAACAACCAAAAAAAGTGATTAAACAAACAAAACTCCACCAGTTTTTGTCTGTCCAAACTACAGCAACAATAAGGGTAGGCACTTCTTTTTATCTTGTAAATTAGGTTCAACCTGGGGGCAAAAGGAATAGCTTAGCAAATTGTGAAACACTTGAGGTTTTCAACTTTGTTCTTTTCAAAGGCTTCCTTTATTTCCATTTGAGGAAAAAGGTATTTTTTACTTGAAAATTCAAAGATACAATTTATTTCTGAGACCATAAAATCAGCAACTCTTTCTGACTGAACAGATTATTTTATCCTGATCTTCTCATATGTTCCTTTTTTTGTAATTTACCCATTTAATTTTTTTTTTAAATTTATGATTCTTATCATAGCCTGAAGTCTCATTCAGTTTCTCACTGTTATATTTGTCTTCTCTTCCTGTGCTACTATTTCTTGAGTTGCTCAAGTCAGATCTACAAACAAGTGTCCAATTAAGATGCTCCTTTTTTTTCCATGTGGCTATTTCGCATATCACATATCACATCTTATTTTTATAAGAAATTCCACTTAACCTGTGGCATTCCTGTCATCCCTGACCTCGGAGCAGTGGAGCAGCTCAATCTCTCTTGATGTTATTGAGTTCAATGTAAAGCTTGGTTTTTTTTTTGGTTTTTTTTTTTCTTTCTTTTTTCTTCCTTTATTATTTTTTTTCTCCTAAACATGAAGCATAATATTTACTGAGATTTTTTTTATATGTATCCATGTTTACTTTATTTCATTAACTCCTGCATCAAAATCAATATGTCTTTCTGCCTTGGGTAGCATTTCATTTTTTGCTCTTTTAGCCATATATCTCTTACACTAAGAAGCCATTCGCACTTCATATGGCTCAGATTGGACAATGTCCCTTAGTTTGCTCTAGCAAAATTAAATGTGGAACTCCAGTTAGTGGTTTATTCCAAATCCTTATCTGAGCTTCCTTTAGCATTCCTTGTTACCCTAAAGGAAAAACTAGTAATATATAAAAACTTGGTCCACTAAAATGACAGCAGGAATATTGGGAGTGGGGAAGATAATTTTTATAGGTTTTTAAAGGTTTCAATACATGTGCTGAACTAGTTATTTTGAGAATAACCATGACCACACATATGAAAATCACAGATAATTTTACCATATGTAAGAATTTTTAAGTCATTCAAGATATAATGTCTTTATTGTATCTTTTATTCAGTAATAGATAGGTTTTTGTTGTATTCAAAGAAATGTGTAGTCACTCATACAAAATCACTGTGATTTCTATCCCTCACAGATGTTTGAGAAGACTGGGGTTTCTCTCATCTTTTATTTTGTTTATGAGGTTGTGTGAGTGTTTTATTTTCCCTGAAATATGTGATGTTTTGCAAGCTTGTTCCTTGTGGGAAATGGAAGGAGGTAATAGAGGATAAAATGGGGAAAAAAAAGAAAAAGGAGCTAATAAATAGTCGTATTAAACAATTGCTGCAACTACTGTAGCATGTTATCATATTACTGCTAAATACAAGTTACTGAGCTTTTCCTTACAAAATGTCATGTCAAAAAAGACCTGGATTACAGCTAAAATTTTTTAATCTTCAGAGTAGAGAAGTAAAACATTTTTGTAATAGGATGTGAACAGTGATATTCTATTGTCAATGACAATGCTACAGCTTTTCAGTTAACTCTGGTACTAACTGCATTTTCTATCTGATATTTGGTTTAAACTTAATCTTCTAGGAATTGTTATCAATAACATATTTCTATGACATCATATCTTAGTGCTCATATTCAAGGTGTATGTAACTGTTTAAGATGGGGATGCAAAGCTATTTGTAGACTGCTTTCCTGTCTTATTTAATGTTTCACAGCAACTCATCTAAGCTAAACATGACCAGTACAAGAGATGAAAATCCAAGTACTGCTGGTCTTACTAGGGGTTCTGTATTTACTCTGAACCATCCATAGTGTCCTCTAATGAAAGTTTCAATACTGGAAGGCAAGAATTTCATAGCCTGTCAAAGTCAACAGAAAACCAAGACATGACTGGACAAAGATCAGCAGGTCTAAGCAGCAAAAACATTGATCTTAACATACTGGCTAAATTTGAAATTTTATGTTTTTTCTGTTCTCTACTTACATGTTCTGCTAGGTAACAATTAGAGACAGTGGGACAAATTCTATCATCTATTGTTGATGACATCTCTCAAATGTTTATCAAATTAAATTAAAATTACTTTGAGAAAAAGTAAAGACAAGAAGAAAAATATATCTTGATGATTACCACAACAAAATTAGGGAAGTAATGGTTCTCTTATTTTCTGTTCCCCTTCCTCATCAAGATGAGCACCCTGGCCACATGCAGATATATCTTCTGAGCTATCAAATAATAAGAGGCAGTTGTATGGAGGGAAAAAAGGTAATGGAAAAGATTTATGAGTTTTATTGCTCCCTATAAAGTATAAAATTTCATGAGGATCTGTTATTAGATATATGTACTTGATTTTTTATCTTGAATTTTGTAAAAACCAAAATAAATGGCACCAAATAAGAGACAGTCGCCTTCCTTTTCTTCTTGTTTTCTTTCCTCACTTCTCTTTTTTTTCCTTCTCTGAAAAATTCAATAAAATATATTTTTAAGCTTATTCAAAGATCTTTATAATCAATTATGTAATTTGGGGAGGAGAACATTTCAACACTACGAAATTTGAGAACACCCTGAAACAAGCAGAACATTTGTTAAGGATCACTGAAAAACAATAGACTGCACTGCCACCCAAAGGCTCTGTTTAACACGTTGATTTTGTAGTATACTAAAATAAGTCTAAAGGTGAAATACAGATTTAGTTAGTCATTTCTAGGTTGTTAGTTAACATGACTGATTTGCCAGCATCAATAATTTAACAAAAGATTTTGTGAGCTTTACTTTCAGCTATGAAGTGGGTTTGTGACTCTTTTGAAATAAGTATTTTTTAAATTATTAAAATCCACTTTCATATTTATTCTTTACTTTTGCCAGCTAGTGTTTGTTATTAAGGTGCTGTCTACTTTGGATTTACTAATGGTCTTTTTATATTATATAGCTTTCTCTTTTCACTAAGAAAAGAGTACAAATTGGTAGCCTCTTGAGTAGAATTGGTGGTGTCCATTTGGAAATAAGAATGTGTCTCTAAGCTTTCTCTCATTTGTACATAGTGATTGATCTGAATCCCATCCAATAACTTACAAACAATTCACCTCCTTATTTTTAATGGGTGTTTTCATGTCCACAACATATGCATGTCTCATTTACCTAAGTGTGACATATGGCTTTCCAGAATGCTCATTTTGCCTGGAAACCTACGTGTTGTAGACAGAATTGCAAACCCTGCTCCACTCTTTTTTCTGCTGTGTCATTGAGTGATTGTGTGCTGCATAACTTGACAACCTCTTCTATCAGCTCATCAGCATAACCTGCAACATGCATAATAATTACAGCTTCATTTCAGGAAATACATGAGAAGGGGACAGAAATGTGTCAAACTGTCTTACTTCTTCTTCTACCACATCTGTTCTACTTAGTACTTGGACAGAGTGGGACTGCCTTATAAAATAATAATGCATTTTTAAAACTGGATTAATCCTTTAGCTGTCACACTGCTCATTCAATGTTATTCTATAATATGTCTTTCTGAAGATTTCTTTATAAAATATGATATTTTAATAATAAGTTACGAAAATCATTGTGAACACACTACCATACACACAGTTCTATGCTCCACCAAGGCTTGAATCATACAAATGCGGTATAAAAAGTTCTGTGTCAATATTCTGTGTACAATTTAGCATGATTTTGAGTTAATATTAAGATGCCTGTCAAAAATTATTTGCAAGTTTTTGAAATATGCTAAAATAATTTGATATGTTATAAACATATCACTAAAGGCATATATATATAAGTGGTTAAAAACCATAATAATTTTATTTGCTTTTTGAAATATATAAAAATTGATTTCATAAAATATATGTAGAAAGTTTAGTAACATTTTTTGTGAATATGGCTTTAAGCTAAATTCTCTCCTTCAATGACTTTGCGTATGTGCAGATTTTATTATTGCTATTTTATTGGTTACCATTAAAATATATTTTCATTGTATTCCAGGAAACCATTTTTTGTCATTAGACTTAATTTTTCACTTTAAATATAATGAATGTAGACATGCAAATATGTCATATGCACTGTATAATTTGTATTATATTACACATTATTGTTAAAATTGATGGAAAAATAACTTATAAATCAGTTTTCTGATAAGCATCAAGAAATTATGAAGTCAACATTACATATGGTAGTTCTTTATTTTTTCTACTTAAATCTTCAAATTTAATTTCCCTTTTTCGAAGCAAAAGATCAAAGCTGTTTTGCAGAAGCAGGAGCAAGCAAGTTGTAATTCATGCCCATAAACTAGTCCATGCAAATGCACCTCAGAGTTCTTCAGAGCCTACAGCTCTAGCTGAGAGCTTCTTAACATACTTGAAATTAGAGCCCTTTAAAACTACAGGGGAAACTATCTTTCTCACAATAAAGCTGCAGAAAGAAAAGCTGACATTGCAATAGACTTGTCAGAACTATTTTATAACAGGTGATCTGTTTTCCATCTGATGAGAAAGCAAACATCAAGGACACTGTCCTACTTGGCATTTTTGTCAAAGGTTTCAGAGGAAAAAACACTTTTAAAGAATAGCAAGCTTCTTTTTGAGATTTTGATTTAGACTGAGCAACAAAAATGTTAGCTGTTACAGTGAGTCAGATGATGAAAAACTGTCTTCCATAGATTTCATTTTGTATGAATCCCCTGGTAGAAAAATAAGTATTGTTGTACTTTTCTTTTTCACTGAGACAAAAAGAAAAAAAAGTGCTAAAGTTATTTTCCAAACACCTAATAGAGTAATTAAAATGTACTGATACGTTATAAAAAAGAAGGGTTGAACAGCAATGTGTGTCTTGTACAGATATCTGAATCACATAATTGATGACCAAATTCTTACTTCCTTAAATTCATGTAAGCAATCATATTAGAATCAAAGTCCTGTCTCTATTGTTTCTTTTTTTTCTTTTTTTTTTTTGAGGGGAAGGGGCACTATTTCACTATTTCATACCAGGAACATGCATCAGGATAGGGTGTTGTATTTTGGTTTTCAAATGTTGCTGAGTTGAAAGCATGCAGACAAGATCTCTGAATTGTAAAATGGACAATATGGTATCTGAGAAACTGAATGATAGTCTTCAGAACCAAAAAAAAAAAAAATTACAGGGTAATATTTAATTGAAAAAGAACTGTTTTTCTGTCTCTTGTTTGAATATATACAGATATATAGTATAGTTCTTCTGACTATTGTCTGAGAAACTCAAAATACATCTATGTATGTATGCATATATATGCAAATGTATGTGTATAGTTGGATATGTACAGTCATAATTTTAAATCTGGAGACAAGCTTTATTTCCCAGTTCTCACAAAAGTTCTTTGAACATTCATTCTTGGTTTCCTTTTTTGCCATAATCAAAAAATTCAGAGAATATTAAGGATTTGGTGCAACTGAGGATTGAGAGGAGGATATCTTGGGCTAATTTGTTACAATGATGGCATAAAGTTACTTGTAATTATTGTACAGTGTGGCTTTTTTTTTTAATATTTTTTAGCCATTATTTGCAGAGATTGTGTAATAAAGCCATTGGATACCTCTGGTCCTTTTTGTTCTTTTTTGAAGGTAAATATATTACTTAAATTCTCCCATATTTTTTCTAAGTCTTCATTCTTAGACATCTGTCAAAAATTCATCATGCCCAGAAAACCAGACTAAATTTTCTTTTTTTTCATTCAATATTATCTTTTAACTAATTATTCAATAAACCCTACCAGTATCTTTCTAGTTGATGGGTTTGTCATCAAACAGAAAAATATTTAGCTATATGACTTGAATCAGTAAAATATGTTGATTTAATCTCATCATATTTGCTATTTTGTAACATTTAAACAACATTTAATTCCTTCTTGAGTTACAGAATGAAAGTATATGGAATTTTCATTCTCTTAAGACAGCAAGGATTTTGGAGTCAGTAATAATGGTGCGATAAATTAGACTAATGACAATAATTGTTTTATTTTGATTCACTGATAAAATTTTAATCAGCTCAAGAATAAACTCTTAGCTCTTATACAGAGTGTGCTGTAACAGGATTTTTTTACGTGAAAGGTGTGCCTGTCTTCTTTCCTAGGAATATCAAGTCCAAAAATCAAAAATGTCATTCAGAAGCAAATTTTAAAGCTGAGATCAATATTTTTAATTCACATTTTTATTGCAGAAGAACATCTAGTAATTCATTAACAACTTTCAGACTTTGAAATATGTGTTGACCAGACATAACTCAAACCGTTCACAATTCATTGCAATGACTAACTGTAGTAGGGAGTTTAGATCAAATACCTCATATCTTTTGTATTACTCTGTAGTAGAATTAATCAGAAAATTAGCATTCTGGTAAATTCTCATGCTCCAAAATAGGAAAAAAATTAAACACTTTCTTACTTTGTCAATGTAATGGTTTCTGAAGAGCTTCAGTGGGACTCTCCTGTTCTGCTCTTGACTGAGAGCAGTATTCTTTGCTTCTTCAAAGCACTAAAAACTATTGCCATATTTGTCAACCTTAAAATCATAAAGAAGTCAGAATTTGCACACTTCCCGCAGATTGAAAGGATTCCTCTTGATTTAAACAGATTCATAGTTCTTTGCCTACTTCCTCAACATGCATGTTAAAAAATATCCCCTCAACTTTCGGCAAGGACTCACTAAAATGTGATCAAATCAAATTCATTGCAATTGGACTACCACAAATTTATGGATTAAGACATGCACACAACTACTTATCAAATATTTGAAAGCACTTCAATGAAATTCTCTCTCTGGGATGAAGTTAAAGTCAAATCTTTATCCTCTAATTCAATAAGGCAATATAAGTAATTTTTTTCATGGTAGTTTTAATGGTTTGATATTAGATAAGTACGTCTGATATCTCTCACCACCCTCATTCTTTGTACAGTGATATAACTGAGTAGTGTTGTTACTCAATGATATGCTTAAGGTGTTTTAATTGAGCTTTTTAAACAAATGTTCCTTAAATATATAAAATCTTGCAAGCATGTAGTTCCATGTCTTGTCTGAGCCTCTGTTTCTCCCGCTGTGTTTTTTCTCTTCTAATGATAGTCAATAGTGCAGAAAAGAACTGTCATCTCCTAGTGTTCAGTTCTTAATGTGATTTTAACCAAGAAAAGTCTGCACATCAAAGGGTTACAGTATAAGACAGTGTAATATTATACAGAATAATCAGGAGTTTATTTTACAGAAGAGCCCTAAATATGTCATTAGGCGTGTAAGAGATTTTCAAAAGCACCTAAGCAGATTATGTATCTAACTCCCATTGACTTCAAGATAGCCAGATGTCTTTGGGAGCTGTGAAACTGAAAATATGATAAGACAGATGATGTTTGAATTACTAGAGTAGAGTGACACCTCTAATATTATATCTAAAAGCTGATGTGTTTGCCTGGTGGGGAATGAAAGTTGTTTGGGCAGAAGTGAAAGATCTGTGGAAAGATGGAATAATTTAAATGATAACTAATGAGATCTGTGCATGTAAGTTATGAATCAAATTCCAAATGCTATTATAAATAATCCATGAATACCATGGCAATTGCACAAAGTCAGGATACAGTGCTCCAAGACTTTCACTTTTATCCAGTGTAATTTACTTCATGAAATTTTATAAACAATGACAGTAGAGAAAATTAAATCAAAAACAGAAATGAAAGCTTATCACAAGTAACACATGATGACTTTTTCATCTTGTTTTAGTGACAATAGCTTAAAACTAAGGACAAAATGCTAACACAGAAGAAAGAGCTTGGTAAATTTTTGTAAACACTATTTTATGGTTTCCCAATTTGCCTTGCTGTAGAAATCACACAAGTAGCTTCTGATTAAAATAAGTCTAGCAGACAGATTTTTTTTTGTATTTTTTCCAGTGTAATTCACAAAATTGTGCTCTTAGTTCCAAAATAGTGTCCAGATGAGACCATGCTCAAATATTTTCCTTTGCTTAAAAACATTCCTCAATGCCAGTTCAGGAAAAAAAAAATTAAATAATCCCATCTTCAAGATCTGAGTTCTACCCATTTCAGCTGTATGTCAGACACTGGAAAATTTCCCAGTATGGGTTTTTATTTGACTGCAAACCTACTCACTGCCATTGGTATAATCAACAGGATCTTAAAATCACAGTACTGTTTGAAAAAAAGTTACAACTAAGCAAAAGTCTCAGGTTTAAAAATTCAAGCTGAAAGATCATTGGAATAACTACCTCACATCTTACAGTGACTGTCACCTTCTTTTCCTTACCAGTGGAAGCAATTCTGTAAGTTTGTTTCTGAGGAAATTTTTCTCTTATTGTCGAGGACCATACTTATGTGATATTCCTAAATAAGAGATTTCTCTGTGTTTTATCACTAAAGAAGATAGATCTAGATGAATACTAATAATTGAATACTAATACAATGATTTTCCTATTACATCAGTATTTTTTTAAAACAGGCAAACAAAACTGTATGAATGAGGTCACGGTTTTCATGGTAAAATATTCAGCCAATGTGATACATGAAAAAACTCCATTTCCTGTGTACTAATCACTCGGTCTATTGACTAGTACACAGGATAAATTATATCTTCTTTCTAACAGATATATCTGTAATTCTTGCAAAATTAATGAAATAAACACTTAAAATACAGAAACAGATGAGAAGTAGTATAAATCCAGATTTTTTCTGACAAAAATTGGCTTGAAACTACAGAGACTTTTCACTGTAGTAGGTCTCCTTTGTAAGACAGCTACAAAAATGTGGCCTTGAAATAAAACATGGGAAACAGAAATTCATCCCCACTTACCCCACAAACTTGCTCACATCCACGTTGCTAATGTGCCACATGACTGATGAATTTGCCCTGACTTCCAGGTTACTGATGTTATGTGAATACTTGGGGATACACAGGAGACTGGAGGTATTCATGCTCCTCTAAATTCTCTTGTGACATATTGTTTGATAGAGAATCTATGTGTTCTCTATTTAAGGAAAGTGCCCCACCTTCAGATGGAAGTATAATATAATCCTTTTTTATTTTTCCTTAAAGAGGTAGTTTTATAGATAAATCTATAAGGTTTTAATTAGAGTATCTTACTAGCAAACAGGGTCCCTGTTTTATGCTGCCACTATTTTCTTTAAATAATATCTAGCTGTGGGGTCTGTACATATTCAGAAACTCTTTAGACAAAGATCCTTAAAGTAAAGGGAAGCCTCATACAGCTGTTGTGAAAATAAGCTGTCATTGCTCCAACTTTTCTTTCAGAAGATTTCCCCATCCATAGATCCACACATCTCTAGAAACAATAGGAATCTTGTCTGTTGTCTGGGATTTTGTTAGATCTTATTGGACTACAAAAATGTGGAAATCCTGCACAAATGGCCATCTGCACAGTTCAAGGAGTGATGAGTGATGATTAGGAATGAGGTATCTCATGCTTTTGAAGCAGAATCTGTAAATTTATTGTGTTTGAGTACAATAGAACAAACAGAATTCTTGTCATGCTCTGTAGTGATGCGGATAATTTCATGTGTAGGAAAAAGACAGAGTAGACCAACATACAGTATAAAGTTGCAGAAATCTGGTGTTAGCTCAGTTGGTTAAAAAATGGTGCTAATAGCACCCAGATTGTAGGTTTGATCTCTGTATGAGCTGTTCACTTAAAACCTGGACTAGATGGTCCTTGTGGGTCCTTCCCAACTCAGAATATTCTGTGACTCTGTACAGATGAGTTTTATCTTTGATCTACTAGAAGTGTGCTTTGTATTTTTTTTTTGCCTGTTTTTCTATACTAAGGGTTATCCTGCCTCTATTCTCAGTAGTAAGAGAATTCATTTGAGGGAAAATGTTTCCCAAAATTTTTATATTGTTTGCTCTCTCAAACAGACAAAAAGTATGAACAAATTCTTTAGGATTAGGACACTGCCAGCTTGGAGCATTTTTTTAGATTTCTAAAATGCTCTGGTTATGCTCTTTCTCAGAGCATAACCAGATATTACTTTTAACAGTTTCTTTGCTTATTTTATTTGAAAATAGTTTGAAATCTGTTTTATCCTTAAAATTATGTGTTGGTCGCATAATATGATCACATTTCTTTGCATAGTTTTTTTTCTTTTTTTTCTTTTGCATTTTGGCTAATTACCTATCTGAAGCAGAGAGTTACATGACCAACCAAATGCACTTTCATACTTACTTGTACTCCAGCTGAGAGAAATACAGTTGAATAGCTCTTTAACACTTTAGAGATCAGACATTATTTTCCAAACAGAGATTTTGCCAGCAATGACAAGAATGAGAAAAAAAATCTATGGGTTTTTCTTTACAGTTAATTAACCGTGCAGAAATTTTTTGTTTGGTTTGTTCTATTTTCTTCATTTCATCTTAGGAAAATTAATAGTGTCGCATGATGAAAATCTTCTCACTGATAAATTTTTATTTTTGCTCCTCTCTTCCGCTTATCTGTATGAATAGGCTCACATTTTTCATTATCCAATTCAGATTAGCTCTCTGATGCAACAATTAATAGTCAATTTAAATATAAATATCAGTCTATCTCCAGTTCTGGCCAGAATCATTGATTTAATTTCCTAATGACAGAAGAATTAAGTGATAGGCCCTAAGTAGGAATGCAAGCGATCATGTGAAACCATGTGCCAAATTGATATTTTAGCAACTCTGATAACTCATTAGGATGAAGGCCATGCGATATCACAGAGCTGAATGATAAATCTTCAGTCTGCTTCTTTGCTACTTCTTCTTTAAAATAATTTTTCTGATGCAAAATTAATTGTCAATTGTGTTGACAGTCAGTCATCTTTAGTAGTGTTTAAATTAAGAATCTCACAGTGTTACTAAATGTGAAAAAGTAAAGCAAATAATTCTGCACAATAAACAAGCAGATAAAGGAGGCTGGAATCTCTTTCAAATAGGGCCAACCAAAGTCTGACACATCATTAAAGTTCATTTCATGGCAGGATACAGCTCTTAAGCAGGGTTTTATAAATGGAAAATTTCACAAAAGAGGGGTAAATCAGAAAACTGTGTAAAGAATTGCAAGCCTAAAAGTAGAGATGTCAATAATAACAGAACAAAAATATCTCAAGGCTGAAATATACCTTTGGCTGCCATGAGGATTTTGGGGAGGAAGTCAGAAACACAGAGTAGTGATGAGCCTTCACAGTCGTTTATGTTTTCAAGTGATGGAAAAGGGTCAATAAGATTTTAATAAAAAACCCAGTGTGACTCATGCCTATAGGCTAGATTTTATGCTTTCAACTGAACAGAGAAATTCTTTACATGAATTAATGTCTACACAGTTTAATTATCTCCCATTAGTCTCAGTAGCATATTTATCCCTGATTTCAGAAGAAGAAAAACATGCTATCTTACCTACTTCTGAAAGAATGTCACTGATCCAATGTAATCATAACAGAAGGATTTTTCCCCCATCCTTGTAGCACTCTAAACATTGACAAAACTCTAGAGGTTTCATCTAGTTATATCCCTGCAGATACTTTATCAAACTGCCTTACTCTAGATTCTGTTAGAAAGCTAGTATAGAGTGGGGGTTTTTTTCCCATTCTTTGTGCTCAAGCAAAGAATGCAGGCTTTTAAGATTGTGTTGAATATCAAACAAGCTGGGAATGTCCCCTGAGAGCAATGGTGCAGCTGTATTCCAACCTTAGGATCTTAAAACAAATTACGTATACAGAGGAGAAAGCTCTGTCTAAAATAGAGACAGTGTAATTCCTAACAATACTAAGAATCAGGACCAGTAGCGGTCTGAAAAGGATTTGTCAAGCAGTGCATGAAAACAATATATGTTGCAAAACTATGCTACTGTTGTTCTTTTCCTGAATTCTAGGGTTGCTAGTGATTTTCCATGTTTCCTAATGAAACTGGTTATGGACAAACAAATGCCTTTGAAAGTTAATGCAGATTCTGTGTCTTGGAAAATTACAATCTCAGGTAGAGAAACTAAGTGGACACTCCAGAAATGAGGATACGTAACTTCCCTGAAGCCTTTCTGTCCCAGAACTCATTTACAGGTTTGCAACAAGCTTTGTGTAAAGGGACCACACATTGGTTTTACTACAAAAATGAACCAGGGATTGGATTGTGAGGATGAGCAACTCACTAATGTATGCTGGCTGAATGCATATCCCAAAAGTTTCACCCCTATCCCCCAATCCATATCCCACAGTTACTGAAACTATGGCTCTTTAAAGACATTTCAGAATCATGTGTGTTAGCTGTGCTGCATGGGGAATAGGTCTTTGTGAGAGAACTCAGGAGAACAGAAAGTAATTCACTGTAGGAGGTAATGAAAGTCCTGAGGATTTCTGACTGTTCATTACTGTGACATTACTGAAATAGTTTACTAACATATAGCTTACAATTATACTTATGAAAATAATGTGAGTGTGGAATTATAGAGACAGTTTCTGGTTCTCTGATATTGTAACTATTCAGCATTTCTTTAAATCTATTATTTTTGGTTGTATATCATATTGCCAAGCTTCAGTTGTGTGTACTGAATATATCTATACTTGGTATGAAAGTGATATTTATTATTAGTAGTAGTAGCAGTAGCAGTATTAGTATTATAGCAAAACTGTAAAGGATTTTTTTGTTTGTTTGAATGAGCAAGGCTAGCAACAGATGCTGCAGGTAGTTTTACCTGCTTGATTGTTTGCTTTTCCACTGCTCTTTATAAAATGTCTCTTGTGAGAAGTGTATCATCTGTGGCAGGAAAAATTCTGCAGTTCACATGGTGCCTTCTAGAAATCCTTCCCAACTCAGATTTATTTAAATAACTGGAAATTGTTATTTGGAAAAGAAAAACATCCACAAACAAACAAAGCAATCTACGCTCTCCCAAAATCAGAAACCAAACTAAAAGAACACAAAGGGAGGGGACAGTTTTCCCTGTGTATTGTGAGCAGTGAGTGTTTAAAGTGTTCCAATACTGATTTCTGAGATGAGTGTTCAACTTCCTCATCCACCTGGCAGGAATTAAGATCCACATCATGGGGAAAATGCTTTAGGCACAAAGATTTGAATAGTTTTTGTGTAGGGAGTATGGAGGGAGAAGAAAATATCACCATTTGAAACTCTTCCACTGGGCAGTGAAAATGAAATAATTCTCTGGTCTACATGGTAGGGCACTTAATAAATGGAAGTTTGTAGGTACCAATCCCCAGTTCAAAGCCTGTCTATGTAGTTTAGTGAATTATCACTTTCATATAATATACACAGACTGTGACTGAAGCCCAGACATATTTGCTAGTTTTTTTCCAGTGCAATAGCAGCTTCTGGTCAATCCTCACTGATACTGACAACAGAAAAAAAAGAATGTGGATCCCATCCAGCATAAAAGTAAGTCCTATGTCAGCCAGAAAACCATGAATGTAAGGGAAATACATTTACATTAAAAAAAAAAACACTACAAGGAAGTTGTAACTGTCATTATGGGGTTCTGAGGATGATAAAGGAGGGAAAAATAAACAAGACAGAACAGAATAAAAACACAGAACACAGGTTTTGTCTTTTGATTGTCCAAAGAGGCAACTAGAGATGAGCAGGCAGGTAAGCAGAGTTTCAGGATTTTAACCTGGGGTACTGAAATGCATTAGTTTGAGAGATTTAAATATTTATTTTCCTGATATGTCTCTTTTTAACTTCCTAAGTAATAGTTCCTTATGAACAGTTAGAAATGTAAGCCTCACTGATTTCATAGGGAAAGGAGTTTACAGAATCCTGCCTGTGCTGTGATGACAGCTTCTGGTTTCTCTTTCCTCATGGAGAAGACATACCTTTGTTTCTCCAACACTGTGGGCCTTAGTGAAGTTCCTGAAAGGAATTCAAAATGCAAGTGTAATTATAATGTCATAAGGTTATTTTTCACACACCTGTCTCTCATGTGAAACCAGATATTCATTGTTCATCATCATCCATTCATGGCAAATACAGTTGGACAAGTTAGGTGCTCCACTTCTGGTCTCCAGTATCTTGGATCTGATTTATATAGCGATGTTACTCAGAGACTCTGGGAGTACTTTAGAATACTCTTTACCTTGCAATAGTTAGCATTAGCAGAGATTCATTGTTTGCAGATAAGTCCTTTATTGACAGACAGTAATGACATTAAGACTTTATTTTAAAAGAATTCATGCAGTCAATGTGTTCTAGCAATGTAGTATATCAATCAAAGCCATGCACAAATTAAGGTTCAGCTGAAATAACACTACCTTTAGAACACAACTTCTTCTTTATAGTATAAAAAATCAAAGGAAAGTGCTTTATAGAGATCCATGCATTGATTTAAAGACAGCCTTTAAGTTTTGATGGTGTTTTACCTGCTATGTGTTCTTTTCAAATTGAAAAAAATATCAAGTATTTTTTCTTGCATTGATTTTTTTTCTTATTAAGTCTCAAACCAGGACCCAAGGTAGTTATTTCTAGTAATAGATAGTACAATTTTAACATGGTATAATAGTGTGGCAAGAATTGTATATTATGTGATGGTTATGACCAGATATCAGACAAGGTGTTATGCTGTTAGAATAATCCTACTGCATTATGATACTATAGACACCTGGTACTGATGTATTATTTCTCACATGGACTCTTCTTTGAAAAAATGTTATAACCTGTATTTCAGCCTGCCTTCTGCTCTCATAAGCATTCATGCTTCACATATTTAATCAAGTAGGAAAACAGAATTTGGAAATATAGTCTGTTGAGACATTTTATGAGTTAAATTTTAATTTGACTCTGTTACTATGTTAGTTTACCATGCTAAAGGTATGGTAAACTAAATACACTAACATTATGTCACTATGAATGTTGACATGATGTACATGAATACACTAATATCATGTCAGTGTTAGAAGCGTTAGAGGGCTCCAATACAACTTCATTCAGCCTGATAGAAAAGATACATTAGGTCTCCTCGAATAACCTTTCTTGTGCATAATGAGAAGATTAAAAAAAACCCTGTAAGACAGTCATATAATTTTACATAATATTTGGAATAAAAATAAAAAAGAAATATAGATATCCAAGAGCAACTGACTCAAGGGTTGGTCTTTTGGGGAGTTATTTTGCAGCTGTTTCCTATAAAGGTATACACATCCTGAAAGGTTAATTTCTGAAGGATTCAATTATTATTCCATATGTTCATAAAACAGCATAACAATATGTGTAAATTGTTTATCCTGTGGTAGTCAATAAAGATTCATTTATTTTACTTTTTTCGTCACATTCTTTTATATATAAGATTTGGAGCACAGGATTCATTCTAGGAACACTACTTACAATTTAATCTATCTGCTATTATATATTTACAGAAATGATCTGTAAATAATGCTAAGAATTGTTTTACCTGCTTGTTTTACAATTGTTGAGAAGCTTTCATAACATACCTGCTCTGCAATATGATAACTGCAATATTTTTGTCTTATTTGAAGATCTGAAACAAGTGCATTAATTATAACCTAAGGACTCAGGAAATATCTATTTCAAAGTCCTTTCAACATACTCTAAGATACTGAATTAATCTTAAATACCAGACACAGGGCAGAGCCTATGTTTTCAATTGCTATTGCATACTATTTTGCCTAAAACATGGTGTCACGTTTAACAACTTCCAGGTATCCCGTTGGCAATGACCCCATTGATATACATCCAGGAGGAAAGAGTTCCCCCTCCTTGGCCTCAGTCATTATGCAGACACACCAAGCCTGGCAGGAGTGTTGATCTGCTGGAGGGTAGGAAAGCTCTGCAGGGGGATCTGGACAGGTTGGATCGGTGAGCCAACAACAATTGTATGAGGTTTAAAAAGGCCAGGGGCCAGATGCTGCCCTTGGGTCACAACAACCCCATGAAACTGGGCTGGGGGGTAAATTAGCTGGAAATCTGCCTGGGGATAAAGGACCTGGGAATCATGTTTGACAGCCAGTTGAACATAAGGCAGAGTGTGCCCAGGTGGCCAAGAAGGACAATGGCACTCTGGCTTGGATCAGCAATAGTGTGGCCAGCAGAAGCAGGGCGGTGATCATACCTCTGTATTTGTCTCTGGTATGGCCACACCTCAAATCCTATACCCAGTTTTGGGCTCCTCATGACAAGAAAGATGTTAAGCTGCTGGAGCACATCCAGAGAAGGGCAATGGAGCTGGTGAAGTGTCTAAACACAAGTCTTGTTAAGGAGTGGCGGAGGAAGCTGGGATTGTTTAGCCTGGAGAAAAGGAGGCTTGGGTGGGACCTTGTAACTCTGTACAGCTTCCTGAAAGGAGACTGTAGCCAGGCATGGGGTTGGTCAGCTCTTCCAAGTAGTAAGTGACAAGAGGGAATGGCCTTAAGTTGCACCAGGTGAAGTTTAGATGGGATATTAGCAAAAAAGTCTTCAGTGAAAGGGTTTTAAAGTATTGAATCAGTCTGACCAGGGAAGTGGTTGAGTCACCGCCTCCAAAGGGATTTAAAGCACATGTAGATATGGCACTTAATGACATGGTTTAGTGGTGGAGGTGGCAGTGCTGGCTTGTTAGTTTGACTTCATGACTTTAGAGATTTTTTCCAACCTAAAACATTCTATGATTTATTATATCACTGTGAGAAGTAACCTAAGAGAAAAAAATTCTATTTAGCTTATGCCAGAGACCTGATTAAAAAAAAATTAGTAAACAAAAAATTCACTTATTAAATTGCATAAAAAAAAGTTGACATGCTTTCATTTGTTTTTCCTGAAAGTATTTACTTTGAAACTTTTGATATGTGCTGTGACAGTTAAATAATATTATTTCCTTCTAAATAGCTCAATCATTTCACAGGAAAAATAAAATATCATGAACTGCTAGTCATTTTAGTACACGGAATCAATATTTTTCAAGCAGCTTCACCGTTCCATCTAATAATAATCTATTTCATTGTATTCTACTACCTGAAAGTCCTATCTCCATATCATCTGTGAAAAGATGAAAACGCCTCCAGTAACACTGCAGTCAACATACTGTTGAATTTTGAATTTTGCTCTGAAACACACAAAATGCTAACATGATTTATGTGACTAATATTAACCAAAAACTATATAAAGATTCAAGTTTCACTCTGATTTGTTAATAAAGAAACAAATACTGTGAAGGAATAAGGAAAGGAGATTAATTAAGGAACCTTGAGTTGGGAATGGATATTTCTGAGAAATTTCAAATCACTTACTGGCAATTTATGGAGAATGTATGGAAAGTTAGCAGAATGTATGGAAAGTCCTTGTCAGATTTTTTGATTGTCAGTGTAATTGGGGTGTAAATGTGGGGAGCAATATTATATAAGACTTCTAAATCAACAAAGCAGTCTAGTGAGACAGCAATGTAAACCTCATATTTTAGTTCGAATATGTGGATGACACTGCTTAATGATCTGGAGGTATTCTTGAAATATCTATAGGAAACTATGATCTAATTTACCAAAACTGAAAAATATTTTGTAATTTTTTAATGGAAACAAACAAGAAAAAATTGAATGATTACTCAATTACAGTATATACAGTATACTACAGTGTCTGTAGTATACTACAGTGTCTTTTGTATACTACAAAAGTCCACTGTACAGAAATATCAGTGAAATATGTTTTTTTCTACACTGATGGGGGTCTTTAGAGAAACCAAAACTACAACCCCTAATTGAAATATGCTGTATGGCACTTCCTTTAGTGCTGCTTCTGGTTTTAAGCAACATCTGAGGAAACCTACATAAATAAGGGACTGAGTTCTCAGTTTTATACCTTACATGGAACTTACCTCCTGTAAAAATTTACTCCCTATGAGACATAAAAAAATATTCTGATTCTCATAATTTTTCTGTCTCTTGATTCAAGGAAATTGCTTGTTTTCCGGACCACAGCGTAGTTTTTAAAAAAGGGAGTATTTTAATCTCTTCCTGTTCTCATCTCCATCCTTTTCTTCATCTTGATGGTTGCAGCACTCTGTGTTCCACACAAGTAAGCGTGGGCTCACATCCTGGCAGACTGAAGTGAGAATAAAATCAAGTCTTCCACCTCCTGGAAAAGTGCACTAACCATCATTATGAAAATAAACTGGTGGTAGTAGCAGCATTCAAAAAGAAAGCAGCAGCTAGCACAGCATTATGTGAAGTGCCCAAGCTTGCTGTTTTGTGTTAGGGATTCTCTGAACAACACCATGTCAAGCCCCTGAGGGGGCACAAGCATGCTGGTTTCTGAGTTGCAGTCAGGCAGAGACTCTCATATGATGACACATATTTCAGCAATCTCAAGTTTGAGAGACCTGTGGCCATACTCAGGACAAAAACTTCCAGGTACTCAAGTGCTTAAAATTAAAGTAAAAAAAATACATAAAAATATGAAAGTATATGTGATGTTACTACCCTTAGATGGATCTTTGAGTTTTCAAGGTCACAAGTTTTGACATAAAATACTATATTCTATCTAGCTATCAGGATCTATATGCATAGGAAGAGTGGGGAAGGGGGAAGGGGGTTAAGTCTATGCCATGTTTTTATTCTGGAAAAATTTCAAATTCTTAAAAAGTTATATCATGTAGTTAGCTAAATTCTCAGATTTCATGACCCAGCTTGCAACTTGACGCACGAAACCATTTCTGTGTATTTTATTACTTTGATTAAAGTGACTAACCATGTAAATATTCACCTAAGTAAGCATATTAGTACAATTAATTAAAATAATTGTAGACAGAACAGATTTAATTGAGGTCACAGTAAAGATGGAGCCAATAAAATTACTATTTTCAAATATCTAAATCTTCAAATAAAATAGGTAATCACTGAATTATGGGTTTGACATGGGATGCAGTTATATTAAGCTTGATTTATAAAATAGAATTCAGAATCTTTAAAACTGATGAACAAGCAATTCCAGTCACTGCAGTTATAATTTCTTACCAGAGAATTAGCAAAGAAATTTACAAGATGTGTGTTCCTCATTTAACTGTCTCTTCTGAGCAAAGCTAACTGAGAAATGTTTTAAATTTTTAATCAAAAGAATTGTCTATTCGTTCTAGACTTGCTAGTTAGTCATTAAAAATATTTTTTCTTCTTGAAATTGTTTTAAGTAATATCATCTTTTAAGTCCCATGTTTATTGATTTATTTATTGGCAGATACATTTGTTTTACAGAACTGCAAATGGTGTTTTCCTTCTACATACCTGCATTTGTGCATGGCTGTGCAAAAAAAAGAAAGCCTGATTAATGTAATGTTTACATTTCTTCTGCTTTATTACTATAAAGAATAGAAGACATTTATGCAGGTAAAGTAAAAGTTTGGAGCTACATTTTTGTACTTGATAAGAGTTGTAAACTTCTTGTTATTTCAATTAAAAAGTTGTTTTTCCAAATAAATTCAAGAAATCCTGTGGATTGAAATGAAATGAAATTGTTTGGAAGTATTTCAATTTAGTTATCACAAATGGTACTGAGTCTTTTTCTTACCATTATATTAGGAATTCCCTTTAATTAATTAGTTATTAAGAAGTTATTATTTGCCAAATCAATTGATTAAAATATTTGTTAATTTAAATTAGTTACTATGAATGTTGGTATCTTAAAATTGATTAAATTATCAAAGCAGTATAGTTTATTGGTGCACTAAGCATTTTACTACAATGAATAAAAGGCCTGTATTTACATTTGCTACATCTCAGTGGAAGACTAGGCTTCTTCAAAAGTTTAAAGAAACAAACTCTTTTTCTTAGGCAAGTAAAAATATTATTTTTTAATAAAAAAGGAGAAGAATGAACAGAGAATCTGAATGTGTCCATGATATATTTCTGATGTCAAGGGAAAAAAAATTGATTTACTGAAGCCATGGAAAGTTGTTTCAAGTAGCCAAAATGGGACCAAAGAGTAGAGAGTGAATATGTCTGCAGAAGGGGAAACCTGACAAACCCACTGTACCTCATGCTATGTTCTCCTATGTCTAACCTCTCCATTCAAGGAATTATGAATCTGCCACATGGAATAAGTTTTAATCATCTATTAGGCTCATTTTGGGAAAGAAGTGTAATTATTTTAATTAAAAAAGAACTTCACTAACATACACAATAATAATTTATTTAATTCTGTATTAGTAGTACAATGTAATATAGTGGATTCATTGCCATATCCAATACATATCAAGAGTAGGATCCACATCTGCAGAACCTCAGATAAAATTCTGACCTCAGACTAAAGTATAAGCCTTTATATTTATATGTCCCAAAGGAATTTATATTTTTGCTATTTTTGCTTGCCTACACAAAACATTATTTCTCCTTGTACTGGCAATTTAATTTTAGAATAAGAAACACAACATTTAGTAATTTGTTAGTCATGATCAATATGAAAAATGCCAACTTTTTTGCCATTTTTTGGACCCTCCCCTGTAACAAAGTGTCATAAGTCTGCTTCTTGCCCTGAAGTAAAGGTGACATTTTTTTCTATGCCTAGTAACAGAAAAAAAAGAGGTTCTCTTTGGTGCAGTTGTTTGGGGATGAAGGCACTGACAGAGCTGTATTGCAAATGTTGGCAACCAGAGCAATGTGTCCAGCCCAGAGCACTGAATTCTTGTAGTGTGTTTTTACCAACAAACCCTTGGTGAGGATGGGTGACCTTTTTTTCACTGCCTCTCACTGCAAATGTGCCATTGTGAAATAAATACAAGACCTGGAAAAGCAGGGAATGAAAAAAAGATTTAGTAATCAAGCAGAGGATGCTGAGGACACTTCTTTATTCTTTTTCCATCAACATAACTTGCACGTAAATACTCCCCTTACTCTCCTCTACCTGCTCCTAATTAAAAGCAAATTACTCTGATACAATGATGTTTTAAATGTCACAGTCCTGTAGAATTTCAGCAGTTCTGCATTTTTTAGCAGCTTAGAAACTCTGCAGAACAATTTCTGATTTGCATTTCATCACTACCTTAATAGAGGAACAGCGGTAAACTTATGAATTAAAGCTTGCTAGATTAGGGAGTTTGTGCACAAGATTTCAGATCTCTGGTGAATGGCTTGCTGCAGCACTACAAATCATTCTGTCAAACCAAATTGTGGTGTTAAAATACACATTTAAAACAATGCTCCCCAAATAGGTAGTATGGAGGTAATTGAAAAACCCAAACTGCATAAAATAGTTGGAAAAAGTGAGCAGTGAGGGAGTAAGAGACCAAAGGAAAAAGGAGAAAGAAATAGACCAAAAAACTAAGGCAAATGTAAATAAACATTACTGTAAAAAAGCAAATAATTTACTTTGTCACCAATTAGAAATAAACCACATACTTTGAGACTTAACATTTTGCCTATTGTGCACACAGTGCTATCTACTGAGATGTGATGCGGAATCATGGGGAAAAATAGAGAAGGCTTCATGCCTCATAAGTCTCCCACTGAAATATACTGAGAAACATGTAATCTGCAAATGCCCAGAAAATATCCAGCTAGGAGTTCTTCATTTCATTAAACAGAATCATTGATTTCCATGGGAAGGTACAATTAAAAGAGAAAGTAGAGGACAATGACAAACGCTAATTCTCTAGCAGTTTTTAAATCAATGAGTTAAATATAAAACCCCAAACCTTCAGCACTGCAGAACTCAACCAAATTATTGTGCAAATTTTACGAACTCTGCTGTAGGCTACACTTAATAAAAAGACTTCTTCAAATGTTCATCAGCATGACCTCCATAAGTTAGTACGTGTGCATACCAGTGACACTCATCACGAATGATAAGACAGAATAAATTTGAATTAGTCTTCTCTGCTCCCCTCCCCCCAACATCAATTTACGTATTAACAAGAAGGGGAGATAATTAATAAAATCAGCTTAAGAGATTTTTAGGTTCATATTTTTAATATCAAAATATGTATACTGAATATCCAGTTCAACTCTATATAATTAAGAACACAAACTTTTAGGTTAGATAAATATGCTAATTAAGAGTTCTGTTGAGTTAATCTGTTTCCATTAAACAGACCTAGACCAACATGGATTCTTTCTTCATATGCATGAAAGGAAAACAGAAAACCTTAGTAGAAAATCCTGAGCAATGTGTTGTTATGGATTCAATAGAATAAAAAAAAATTCCATCAAAAAACCAAAGCCACCTATCTTCATTGAATGGAAAATCAGTTATCTATACATACCAGTGAATTAATACTGAAATTCCTTTCTGTCCCACATGAATGTTTTACACTTCATTTAAAATTAAAAAAAAAATTGAACTAAATTAATCCTTGTGACCTTTTATCCCCAGAGTTCTTAATCAATTGTCTTGATTGATTAAGAGGTTTTTATATGGCCCTAAATTATAGTGCTCAAATCCTGTCCTTTTCTTCACTCCCTTTAAATATCAAATAATGCCAGAGCAAAAGACTATCACAAATGTTTTCCCATGCTCAAAGACAAGCCTCATCCCTTCAGGTAAGCTTAGTGACATAGAAACAACAGAAATTCTGATTTTTTCTATTGCAATCACTTCAGCAAAATTGTCAGATGATTTTGCTAAAAGTAAAGCACTCAGTTTTCTCTTCCTATCCTCAAATGTGAATATTTCGTATTTTATGTATTGCATATTTTGATCTGCAGGAACTAAAACCGAAGCTGTGTTCTTTTTGTTTGATTGCTTTTGTTGTTTTCTGAGTATTGGAAGCGTTGGCATAGTATGATCTAGTTATTAAGAAAATCATGTGATTAAAAGATATAACAAGAATTACAACTTCTACATCTGGAAATACTTCCACTTGGATCTCTTTGGAAGCCCAGTCCCTCATTATAATTTTGAATTGATTCTCTCTTATACATGTAGGAAATAATAGCCTAAAGGTTTTGCAGCCTCTTCCACCTGCTTCCTTTACACTGATAAAAAAGGTATAAAACATCAAAGAAACATGTCTTGTTTGCTTTTTCATATCAACTATAACTTCATTTTTTGTTAGAATCACAGGACAAAACTTACATGAAATTAGTTTTGGTTTTTTTTGACAGAATCTGCAGGCAAACCTCTGAATCTTGCAATGACCCAACATTTTAACACCTCTAATTGCTCACTTCTAGATGAAGCTATACACAGAAATATATTATTGATAAGTACATTATAGTCTTTCTTCTTCAGTGTAGTAACTCTATCTACCTAACCATTTACTGAACACTCTGCTAGAAGGCAAAGTATTTACATAACTCTTGTAAGCCCACATTCCATTCAGATAGGACAGTTAACCATATTTTAGTCATGGCAATATAATTTTAATCCATACTTCTCTTTCTCCTCTCCTTCTTTTTCCTTCTTACACAAACCATAACCAAGATCATATTTGTTTACTAATAATTTCTTTATTCATGTAGGTGCATAGTCCCATGTAATGCAGAGGCAAAAAGCATACTAAATGTAGCATGAGGAAGAATTCAAATACAGAAAGAATCTGAGTGGAAAGTGAGGGGAAGAAGAAGCGCTTCTATGAATAGTTAATTAATTAATTGATGCATTTCCAGATAGGAGAGGAAGCATAATGAATATTTATAGCAGTGGGTTCTGAATTAAATCTATTTTTCTCTTTCCCAGAGGAGCAAAACTATTTGAGCCAAATTTGCTAATGTTTGCAAAAGGGTTTGGTTTTGGGTCTTTTTTTGGGTGTTCTTTGGTTGAGTGATTTTTCCTCCTACTTTACTGTGCAGTTTACATCTGGTTTATGTCTTCAGTTTGTTTTTATTGAAATTTTGCTAAAATGAAAAGTGAAAATAAACCCTAAACAATGATGAGGTGAAAAATAGAAAGACAAAGTCAAAAAGAAAGAAAGTATTTTTTTTTGGAGTACAACAAATCATGTCTCCTGATCATCTTACAAAGTGTTGGATCTTAAAAACTATGTGTGTGTTTAGAAGGTGATTTGGGGTATAGGGACACTTCAGGACTACCATGTCAGCAGGTAAGTGAGGAATTTAGAATTTGATATAATGGTAATTTAAGTTAGGTAAACTATGGCATACTAACTGTACCCGGGAAAAATATCCCCATTCAGAGTATGATCATGTTTTACAGTTTGTTTGGATTTGATTTGGTTTTGTTTTGGATTTGTTTTGGATTTGTTAGTGATCAGTAATTAATTGTTAATAAAATTGAATATAAATTAAATATTTGGAATAATTATTAGTTTGTTATATTTACAAAAAATATATCATTATTTTGAAAGCAAACCTTCTTTTCAAAAATTCTACTCTTAGAATATCTATATTATTGATTTTATGTGTGTTAAATATGTTAAATGAGTATATATTTGGTATGTATTTGCCAAAAGTATTTAATAGACTTTCTACTATGATTCTTGAACATTAGAGGAGTATCCTTCAAAAATAAGCAGGAGGGTGCCATTTCTTAAGATTAAGAAATATTTTCTTAATTTCATGGAGAATAATTAGGTAAATATATACATCAATTTGTAGATGCTTCTGACTGGTATTTGGGGTATCTCCAAGTGAGGACTTCTGCTTTGAGGGAAAAGCATCACTTACTTATATTAAAACCCAATAAAGTACAGGTAGTCTTGTATTTCAGTTTGGTCCTCAACATAAAAGTTTGATGTAGTTTTGCTTAGTTCATTGCTATCTTGGCTGTCTCCAAGTGCAAAATTGGCATCTTCCCACATGCCAGGTGAATTTGATTTCCAGATATGCTGATCTCTTTCACTTGAAAAACAGTTTGGAAAACCTCCATCCTCAGGATAGCGGATCGCCAAGCTGGACAATACTTAAAATGAAGCTCTTCCCTTCTTTCCTTTTCAGAAAGCTTTTATACAGATATTTCTCTAGTTATCCTTCATTCTTTCCTCAAAATGTTAATTGAGGAACCTTCATTCTTCCTTCAAAATGTTAACTGAGGAACCTAATAGATAGTAATGATTATCTGTTGTATGGTTGCATCATCAAAGTTCATACAATAAAGACTATCATCAGATTCAAAGTCTGAAAGGCATTTTGAAGATAAGTCCTCTAGAAGTGCTTAGTTTTAAAAATGTCAAGTGTTTTACAAATAAACCACAGGACTGAGATAGACCCTTGTCATTTCTTATATGTCTACTTTATCCTTGTTATCCACGTGTCTGGAATTTAGAGCTATCTCTCTGAATGTTTGCTCAGCTTTCCGTAATTTCAGAGGTTTCATAGGCTCCAAAAAGTGTTTCCCTATTTATCTTACAGCTGGACTGGCAGGTAGGTCAACTCTTATCCAAGCCTAAGTAGAACTTTAAAACCAGCCCAGTTAAAGTGTGAATGAGGATATGCTGAGAACAGCCACGTTTTCTCCAATACACAACTGCCTCCAACACTGACAGTAGGGCTCATTTCTTCCCTCTTGCTTAGTCAGCCACCCTGGGAAAAATACACAGGGAAGCAAAAAAAGAACTGGTCTGAGGGTCCTGTCCTGGCCATAATTTGCACAATTTTTGGAATTGCTTAGTCTAAACACACTAAAATTTCTGCTGTCTGTATAAAAATTCCTAAGTCTTGAAAAAGAAAGGATCTTCTTCCCTTTTAAGGAGATGCATTAATACTGGGATATTGCCAGCAGTGAATTTAACATTTCTTTTTACAATTTCAACACTGATAGAGCACCTAGTTTATTATTTGACTACAACAAGTATATGCTTAATCATCTAGCTACAACAATCTCTCATTTCTTCATCACGAGAAAGAGGAGCCTGACATGAGCATGAAAGTTCAGGACAAATGTTCACAAAATGTTCTCTAAGATTTTTGAGAAAAAATAGGTATCCAGCTCTTTCTGTAATAGAGTCAAAAACTTGGCCTTCCCTATGGGCAATCTTGAATAACCTGTGCAGTAAATGCTCTTTGATAAAGTTTTCAGTTTTTGTAGCACCAATAGTCAACATTTGATTTACTGGATGTTTTGTGTTCCTTAGGAGAGATGGAGTCTGCTGTAGCACTGAAATCCCATTGTGGGTTTAGCTCTTTGCACTTCTGTAACCATTCACTTTAAAAGGACTTGATGGGATTACAAAAACTGTCAACCACATTCTATTAGCATTCTATTAAGAGATAAGGATGTCCATAATGAGACTATGCTGAAGATGGGACATTTGTTAATAATGATTTTCAGTGCACTTTATGTTTGAAACTATCTCAAAAATACATTTAATTGGCAGTGCTACCTTGACTCTAAAATGCAGGTATGCTCACCATTCTCTGATCAGAATTAAGTTCTTTTTCTATAGCAGAAGATCAGAAATTTGAACTTCATGCTTTAAGCTGCTTCTACTACGAAAAGCAACATATTGTATCCTTCCTTGGATAACAGTATCAAAGAAAGTGATCCTTAGAAATACTTCTGTTATTGGCATTAGCAAGGCTTTGATACATACTATTTATACAAAAAGAAAAAAAAAAACCAAACAAACCAAACAAACCCCATTATGCTTCACTCAGCTCCTTTGATGTCCTTGAAAGAGATTGCACATAATTCCTCATGTAGAAAATGTGCACTGTGCCATATAATGAACAGGAACAGTTTCCTTTACACACTGGAGTGTTTCATGTGCAGTCACTAAGATTTATGCTGGGTGTTGAGGACGGCAACATGATGGTAACTTTGCAGTTAGGCAAGAAAGCAAATGGCTGCTTAGGCTATTGGACTTGGTGTCTTCTGGTTCTGCATATGCCTCTTTATGGCAAGTATGGTAAAAGATAATTAAAGATTGGACAGGTACAATGGTAGAGTATGATATTTAATCAGTGTTTTTAATGTATACTTGTTTGTTTGCTCGCCATAACATAATTAACCAATTTGAATTTGTAAGTCAAAAAATACCTCTCAAAATTTGCCTTGACAATCTATCACAAATAGGATAGTTGATTTCACAGATCAACTAGTTTTATTTGTTTGTTTGTTTTCATATCTCTCATCTTCCTGTGTGTGACCAAATAAGTGTCACAGAAAATTTCTATCGTGGCACTACCAAATGTCAGTATCTATTCCCATATCCTCTTACTGTGTTGTCTGATTTTATATGTATTTACTAATGATTCACTAAACTGCTTTCCACACAAAGTTGTAGAGGTGACCCACATGGCTTTAAATACTGTGTCATGTTATTACTATTTGAAAAGCTGGTGAACAGCTATCTGTGCAGAAAACAGCTGCCTTAGAAGGAATAAAATTAGTGTTTTGAATTACAGTCAATTCACACTTGGATTTTCTTTCCAAAACTCTCCAGAATAGGGCCTATCAATACTTTAAAACAGAGAGATAATATAAGAGAGATGAGAGATAGCTTAGGATTGTTGTGAGAAAATAAATAAATAAATAAACAAATAATGAAAAACTATGCTGCATGAAAGTATGATGGAAATACATACAGAGGTATTATGGAAAGCTGAAAAATATATATACTGAAAATATATCAAAAAGAATTTTCTCAGCAAGTGTTAGAGAATTTCATCATAATTGGAAGCAAGCCTTTGTTATGTCCCACTGTATTTGAGAAAAGCTGTACCAAGCATTTTGCTCGGGCTATGTTTTGGTTTTGCTTTAATAACCCAAACAGTGCTGTCTTCATGAGATATATCCTCAAGAGATTTTCTGCTGTAGAGGCTTGAGGTTACTATGATGGATTGTGATTTACTGTACACTGAGAGGAGCCTCACTAGTGTTGCAATATTCTCACAGAGGTTAAATGGTATTCAGTATGGAATACTGTCAAAAATGTTTTCTTTTGTGACAATAAAACAACACAAAAAATAAAGGAGCACCCACAAACTCATGATACCTCTGTCCAGTCTACTTTCTGCTAAGCATCAAACAATGGAGACAGCAGTTTGGGAGTGAATTCTCTGGTGCTGGGTAACACTGATTGGTGTGACTTCAATTTTTTAAATGCATTTCTTTATTCAGTTGAAGAAAAAAGACTTTTGGAAGTATAGAAAATAAAAAAATTACACTATTAATTCTATGATTTTAATTTACTATGTTTGGGCTACTCCTGATTGCTAGTGTATTACTTGTTGTTTAGTTTTTAACTTAATTTCAGAGGAATCCTACACCATTAATAGAGAGACATGAATTCTTCCATATCTATTCAATGCTTCAATAGAATGTTTTAGCATATTACTTTAACTGATTTAATTTATAGTTACTTATAAGTGGGTTTGTATTATTAAATTATACTCTATATATTTTCTTAAATATAATTATTTTATTGTTGCAAAAGTAAATCAATTTCAGTACAAAACTAAAGCAGAGGGACTGAAAAACAAAAGTGAAATTCATATTAGTTTTTAGATAAAACACTGGCTGTATCTAGAGAAAAAAAAACTGTTGCTAACACAGTTGTCACAATAACTTGAACCTGAATGGCTTCTGCATGACTCGTGTCATCAAGTGATTCACTTGTGTATTGCTTTTAAAACTTCTGTCTGACACTTTTGACACATCACATCCTTTGAGTTTTCCCTCTTATTCAGAAATCAAGGCAAAAAGTTCACTTCATAAAATATTAATAGGTGCAAGTATTGTCTCTGACCTTACTTGATCAAAGCGATTAGTGTCAAAGTTTAATTGCATTTCATGTGTATTAGTGACATCTCTAAATCTTTCATGGAGTCAATAAATTATTAGCATCACACAAAAATCTCAGACAGCCATAATATAAAGTAGGAAAATTCAGTAAACTGATACTTGAGACTTAAATGAAAATTTATTTTATTTAATCTTAGTATTTTTCTTCAGTTCTTACTAAAGATTAAAGATCAAAGCCTGAATAATTCTGTAAGATATGAAATATTTGGGGTGTTCATCACTAGATGTAGAAAAAGAATATACCTTAATTTGAATAGATAGTGGGATAATATTAAGTTCTTAAATATTGTTTTCTTCTCTGGAATTTTCTGCAAGACTCTTTTAGGCCTAGTGGTTTGCAGTCAGAAATCAGTTCCTGGTCCTTGCACTAAGCAGGCATACTGACAGTCAGCAGAGTTCTTTCTCCTTAATTTGTGTGTTCAAGTAGTTGGTTTCCTTCTGTACTAATTTTGCTAGCAGTATCAGTAGCATTGTACTCTCTCTTCTAATACCATGTTGGATCTGTGGTCAACTGTGCCAGTCATCCTCAGCCAGCAGTGACAAGTGGTGGTCACTAGAGTCCCAAAGCCATTGTTGGAAAGAGTATAACACAGTGACTGAGCTCCTTTCTCCTCAAAAAGTTCGATTTTTTTAATATATCTCTCTTTCTCTAAGTTCCTGCTTTATGTCTGCTGCCCCATTTCACAGCATCCCCAGCCTCAAATTTTCCCCCAGGGCAATGAACTCCTGGGTTTGCCAGAATCTTCCCACACAGGCATTGGCAGAGCTCAGGCTCAGACAAGGGAGGCAACAGGCACTTGCCCCCAAAGCAGAAAGTGAAACCAGGCCAGCCCTGAGACTGGAACTCTCAGGGTAGAACTTGTGGCCTTTTACTAGGAATGGCAAAAAATCATATTCCCTGCACTACAGCACTGCACGTGGAAGTGTTTTCATGGAAACAATGAACTTAACATGCTTCAAAAAGATTGCTAGTGGTTCTAGACTGCTCATTCAGGAAGAATAATATTACTTCCTAACAAGAAGAATCTTTTGTCACACTCTGCTCACACTGAAAAATGAAAAGAAATTAGTCTGGCTAACATTCTGTCTTTTGGCCATCTCTTCAGCCTGAACTGTGCCTCTATTCGATTACTGACAATAATTTCTGACCTGAAGAAACCAGTCAGGCAAGGATTCCACTATGAGCTTTTCAGATGGAAGTGCAAATACTTCAACATTTACCACAGCAGAGAGCTCATCATGCCAGTTTTTCTGGCTTGCAAACAGCTGTGTAAGCCAAGGGATCATCTCTGCAGTAATCAATATGTGGTCGGCAATGTCTGCTCCGCTTTCTCTAGAACACACTTGTAATTCATGTGAATCTCCACCTTAGAACTATCGACATCACTAAGAATTTCAACAGCAAACACTTGTCTTGTGCATAGCTTTGTTAAGTTGATGTCAAAGTTCTTGAATCATAAATGATAAGCTCTTCATTCCCATATGGTTATATCTAGCGGAGATTTATTTCAATGCCGTAGACTGGAACAACCCAAATGATAATCAACAATGTGTGTTTGTCATAGCAGATGAGTAGAATTGGATGTCAGTCACTTGATCACATTTTTGAAATGCACTTTCTGCCAGAAAGTCCATTGCTATTGATCTGTCTTGTTAAAGAAGCAGAGAGGAGTTATCATTGATTTTTGTGGCACAGATGTACCAGAAGTTCAAAGAGTATCTAGAGGTCTTGCTTATGTTTTAACTGAAAGTAAATTGACTTCATGTTGTCCTGCAAAACCTATATGTATTTATTTAACATCTCCTATAACTGTAGTACTCAAAAAAGTAATTATCTCTTGGTCTATCCTCTGCTTTCACTGTTGGTGGACTTCCATGGCAGACTGTTGTATCACTATGGACTTCCCCCATAGGCTGCTCTCATGCCTGGAGCACCTCCTCCTACTCTTTCACTCATCTGGGCTGTTTCATATTTTCTTCACTCTACTCCTTCACAGTACCACTGCAGTGTTCTTCACCCTTTCTTAAATATGGTATCACAGAGATGCCAGCAGTGTCACTGATGGCCTCAGCTGTGTACTCATGGGCCCATTTTGGAGCTGGCTGGACCTGCCTCTGTCTGACAGGGGGGCAGCCTGGGCCAGCCTGGTGTCTCTCACAGAAGGCTCCTATGTATCACCCCCACTACCAAAACCTTCCCACATAAACCCAATACATATCCAGCTGTTCTTTTACATAAACCCAATACGTATCCAGCTGTTCTTTTGTGAAAATTTTGTTCTTGTTCAGCAGCTGTGACAAGGTTTCACACATTACCTTCTGCATTGGATGAAGCTTAATAATATCACCTGTTTATTCTGAAACTTCAGCAGATTGCCATTCTTGTAAACAGAAATTGCAGTTTTGGTTGTGCAACAGAATTCATTGTGCTAAAGTTCAAGTGAATGGAATTCATTATGCTAACTGAGCAATCACATGTATGTGGGACAGCCTGATTTTCTCTGGCTGCCATGAATTAAATAGCGTAAGAGAGGGAGAAATCATGATCTCAATTCTTTCTTCATCAAGAAGAAACAAGCTCCTCTGAGCAATTCATACTACACAAAATTAGTGTAGTAACGGTGTGTCCTTGAGCAAATACAGCATGCATGCTCACAGGACATAGAGCAGAGACTGAGTTCTAAAAAAGATAGTTACAGGCATGCTCTGCAAACTGATGGCTTTCCTCCTCTCCTACGTATCTTCTCAATATATAATTCATTTAAATATAGCTACTGTAGCCATACAAAATAGTGTCTTCCAACATCATGTTTATCCGGTAGAAGAACTTTTAATTGCTAAAACCACAATACCACTAGAATGTAAAAGCTTTACAACTTTGTAGCGCTTTGTTGATTTGGTGTATTTCCAACAGTCATATTAGAACTGTTTGCCATATCTAACTTTTTTTTCAAATAGCCTGCTCAAAAATAGAAGGAATTGGTAAAGAGACTTCAGAAATTCACTATATCATTACCTTTTAACTGAAAGACTTTAACTGATTTTTCTAGACTTCTGCCTGATGTATTGTACATGCATTTGAAACAGGGAACCAAATAGATCTTTTTTTACTCACACTACCATGAATATTGGTTTCATGTGTTAGAAATACCAACCATGTGGTGTGTTTAAAACCTATTTTAGTATTTCAGATTCCTTTTTATCAGTTTTTTTATTCAAGTAACAGATTTGTGTATTTTGCACTCTGAAAGATGATATTTCAGACTCTTTTCATTCTTTTGAAGAAACAGGTTGATAAAATAGGTATGCAGATACATATATGACTAAAACCCAATTGCACCTAAATAAAACTAAAATTTGAATTGTGAAATATGTTAGAGAAGCGTTGAGTATTCACAGCACCATTCTACATGACTATTTCTTTCATGGTTCATGCCATGTATAGCTCAGCAATGCTAAAAGCATTTCTGTATATTCTGTGAGCAATTATAAACATTGGTCAATGCACCAATAAATGCTGAAATTAATTACTTGCATGTGGTTCTCTATGGGCTAAAGCAAAAGTAAAGCAAAAAGAAAACATTCAATGTCTGCAAAATTGATGTGACCATGAAATCTAAAAAGTGTTATATGGCTACATTTTTAAAATGCACAGTTTTTATAGAATATTTGTTCAATATTTGATCTCTGTTTCTCCAGAGATTTCTAATTACTCAATTTTTATCTAGTATTTCTATCAGCTCAGAACAGAATGCTTGTAATCCATCTAGTATCACAAGAATAAAATATAGCTAGTCTTGAGAATATATTTTTCCAATTATGTTTTATTTGCATAAAACTAATTCTGAAAAATAGACACTGTTTGACAGTTGCTCAAATACCCTAAAGGCTGCCCTTCCCAATCCTCCCTCATATCAAGTCCCATATCTGCAATGAATAAAAATGCTTGGAGTTATAATAATTGTACGTAAGTTGAACTATTATCTTCAAAACCAGCCCACATTCAATTTCTTTTCTAATCTTTTGTTAGCTTTAAGTGCACTTGAAACATATTTGTACAAATTTGTGCTTAGGCAACTTTAGGACAATTAGGTAGTTATAGGAAAGGGAAGTTAACACTAGAATGGTACTTGTCAGCTGGCTAGAAGTATTATGAGATGTCAGTTTTACTAAAAATACATCTTAGACTTCATTGTGTGAAGGCATATTTGGCCAGACCTCAGTGTTTCATCCTGTACCTGAATATATATAGTTTTAAGACTTCATGTTATGCTGCATGTCAATAATGAAATATTTCATTTCAGTTCTGTCTCTAATTGCATTAAGTATTTGTCCCAGACTGAAAGGCAAGATGTATCCCATTTGCCATCTGTATGACAGTTGTCTTCTGTTAAGTGGGCAGTTTTCCTTATCTCTTCCACAACCAATCCTCTCTTAGGGGACACATCTGCTGATAATGGGCTACTGAATGTCCCTGCATCACTGATAAGAACTATATCATCCCATAGTAAGATGCTCTGCCCAGAGGAGCCAAGCACGTCTACCTGCATAAAATCTTGAGTTTCTGGAATGCCAGCATAGCTTCTCCTGCGCTGGACTTCCCAGATGAACAGCTGCCACTTCCACTTCAGGAAGAAGAAACACTTTTCTACAGGATCACTGCTCCAACAGAACCACACCTGCCCCACTCCAAAAGGACTGCAGCCATAATTCCCAATTGGACTGCTGCCAACACCTTGACTAACAGGGTGTCAGGCTGCATTCTGACTCTGTCAGTGTTGTTTTGGTTCACTGCATTGTTTATTTTATCTTTTTATTTTCTTCCTTAATAAAGAACTGTTATTCCTGCTCCCATATTTTTGCCTGAGAGCACCCCCCCCCCCACCAACGCCCTTAATTTCAAATTTATAACAATTCGGAGGGAAGGGGATCTACATTTTTTCCATTTCGGGGGAGAATCCTGCCTTCTTTAGCAGATACCTGTCTTTTCAAACCAAGATATTATTTCATTTTGGAATGCAGAGATTGAAATTCTGTTTTCACTTCCAATAGAGAGAACATTTGCCAGCTGTGGAAAGAGCCATTTTCCCTGAGTGTACATAAATACCATAGGAACAGTAAACCAACTTGGCATAGGTACAAGAAAAAAACAAAAGAGACATGCAAGTCAAGAGAAA
>QUSF01000009.1:2122619-2161572 GCA_003676055.1 Chloebia gouldiae | reverse complement strand
CCCCCGCAGCTGAGCGTGCCTCTGCCGGGCAGGGGAAGCCAGGGGGCTTCTGAGTGGCACGGCAGCATAAGGAGAAAAATTTTATGAGATAAAGTGATAATATTAATTATTAAAATAAATAAAAAAAAATTTTAAAAAACAATTACTTACATGGTTAAGATGTCAAATATAAATTTTTAATCAATGTTTAACAAGAAATATAAATAAAGCATTTTGTAAGTCATGAAAAGCTCTAAGAAAAGCTTTTGAAAGAAAAGTAGTGGAAATGATTAAAGGGATGAATAGACTTACTTATTAAAAAAGATTAAAAGCATAAATACAAATAGTTTAGTGAAGTAATTAGGTTAGGGAAGAAAGGAGGACATAATAAACTACAATCTGAAGGCAGTAAACACAAAGGAAGGAGAGGAATAATTTAGCCTGATACAAGAGAGTGTAATTAGAAGTAAAGGAATTAAAGTTAAAAGGAAAAAAATACACAGAGCAGAAGATAAAAACACTTGCTCACTAGATGAGAAAAAACTGAAGTGGTGAGAGTCTATATCTGAGAGTAAGTAGATTAAAGGATGGAAAATATAACAAAACAAAACAATAACAAAAAGATAAAAAAGAAGTTCTAGAGGGCTGCATTCAACTGTCTGATTACAAAATTTATATTCCAGGACATTGCTTACCTTCTAAAAAATACTTTTTAAAAAATAACTGGAATGATCCTTTTAAAGATAATTTTCACTCCTGTGTAAGTCTTTATTAGTGCCTGTTATCTCACTAAGCCTATGTGGTTTGGTTTGGAAAGCCCTCTGGGAGAGTGAAGAAAGATACCTGTACAATCAAAGTGAGCAACTTCAAGACTTGTCAAGCCCAGAGAGCAAGAATCAGATTTATTTCCAAAATCACTGACAAAGCAATGATCAGGAGGATGTGTGAGAGACTCAGTGTTTGATCTTTGTCTTGCTTACCTGTGAAAGTTAGGGCTTTATGGGGAGGCTGTGTCAGCATTTCAGATTTGGATTCTGCTGTTCCTTGACCAGGTGTGCTCCATAGTCTTTTTGTGTCTCTTCCTTATTTTCTGTCCATTTCCTATCAATTTCAGACTATCACAATTCCTGTTCCTTCACAGCTCTCCTCCTGTCATCTTGCCTCCTCTCAAATAATTTCCTGAAAGTTTCTGTTTGCTTTCCATGCAAGCCCACTAGCTTCTCTCTGCCTCCTTTCCACTTTACTTCTCCCAGAAGTCCTAGTTCCTGCCTCCATTTTCTGCTTGTCTTCCTTAGGGACAAATGACAAGAAATATCTCAGTCTCATACTCTCTCCCTTAGCCTCCTTCTTCACCTTCCAAATTTCCTCATTCAAAAAAACAGCTCTCATGACAGGAGAAAAGAGAGGACAGTGCATAGTTTTTTTGTTATATGTAGAAATAATTTACAACTCATTTAATTTCTACCATAATAGAAAAGTAAAAGGTATATTCAAGTGGAAAGCCACAGGCTTAGTTTTAATCAGCAATTTTCAGGCTCCTTTTCTGATTTTAACAAGAGTAAGGTATGTCTTGAGTCACTTTCTAGAACTTAATTTCTTTCTAGAGGCAAAGAGGAAGACAAGGTTACAAAGTGAATAACCTCCTATTACCATGAGGTTTAACTGAAGCACAAATAGAGTAGCTGTTATTAGAGGATGGCCATATATTGGCATGAGGCTGAGCTTTAATCTTTCTTTCAGTCTTTAGCTTCTGTTCCCAGGACTTTTGACCCAGTGCTAAGGGCAATAAAATACATTCCTACTGTCTGTTATGTTTCCCCAGTGTTCTACATCAACACCTTTTCCTAGGTGCAGCTCAGAAATATTTACCCATAGCCTAAAAGTAAAGTGTGCTCATATTCTTTTGAGGGAGCCAGTGGTTTTGTGGATTCACACTTAAATGTATATTTGTGTAAAAGCATATGCAAGTGATATTTCCATATGATTAATATAAATTTTAAAAATGTATATTCATTTTTTAATCAGCATGCTCCATTGATGAAAAGCTATGAACTGGAAACAGCATTAGAAATCCCCTTAACACTAAAATTATGAGATTCTGGTAAAAATTGGAATAATTATTTTCCTTTCCATTTCCCAGTCTGTCATTTTCTGATGGCTCAAGTAATCCTTTTTCCATCTTGTTCTTGATGAGATGGCTAATAATTAATGCACTTAGAATGAAAATCATTTTGCAAGTTATGGGCTACTTATACAATTCAAATTTCTATAACTGTTCACTACAGATCCATTTGGGAACCTTGAGCTGGTTTTAGTGACAGCTTAACATCAAGTGATCAGGTGTGATGACAAGTCTCACGTTTGTTAAGTTTCTATTTACTAACTAAAAGGTGTCCATTCTCTTCTGGCTAGACATATTAACAGGTCACAGGTCAAGAGCTGAAGTTACTGTGAAAAGCCACAAGCCTGTTTGCTTTGATTTGGCCCTTTAGGCACAATGAACAATGAATATTTATCAATATCAGCCAGTCCACCTGGAGCTAAATAACGGTTGTAATATAACAGTAAAGCATCAGATTGAATCTGCAAAAAAGGCAAATAGAAAATTTAAGAAAACCAGCAGAAAATTTATGGAACCAGCAGAAAATTTGTCTTTATAACCAAATGGATTTTTTTTGTTTCTGTGAATGCACTTAAACATTCATCAGACTTGTACAGGTTCTTTTTCCTTAGGTGTTTTTTATCTCATGCCATCAGAAGTAACAGCTAAATGTCAGCCATATAACTGAGCCTATGCACTGACTTATCACACAGTTCCACACCATTCTATCTCCATAAGCCAAGTCACAAAGAGAATGCTAACAAAAACACTGAACAACAAGGTTCATCTCCATACAGTTAGGACATTTTTGTTTCTGTCACTATGACTCTGATTTGCTCAGGGTCACACCCACCTGAGCCCTATGGATCAGGGTATGTTCTGGGGACACAAACTGTGTCTTAAAAGCCTCTTCATCATCTCAAAGATTTTTCTCAAAAAAAAAAAAAAACTCAGTTCATCTCAAAGCTTTGGACTAAGTCTCCTCTGATGCAAACAATACATATAATTAGGAAAACCCAAAACCGTTTCACCACCTTGATAGTTCTCAGCAGTTGCATTGACCTCTTTAAAAAGCCTCTTAGAACAACTTCTTTATGCCTGATAAACATAAGTGTAGTTACAAAATCCAAAGGAGAAAATACCAGTTTAAAGCTGCTTTTATTTAAATGCCTCTCACGTCTCCTGCCAAGCACTTCTTTGTGGGACCAGCAGATAGCAGGAGTACATGTTGTCACTCTCTTCCTTTTAATATTTCCGATATGGTAGTAGGAACATGTCAGAGTCTATTTATGAGTGGCCGCCACTACTGACCTTTTTTATCCAGAGTGTTTTCTAATAAGTAAAGAATTAACACCCATAGAGTAGCAGTTTGTAATTTCCTGCTTAACTGTGATATGAGTATTACCCTTCTGAACTCTATCATTACCCTCTTACTCATCTGAAAATTATACATAAAATTAAAATCAGTAGCTGAGAATATAATTTGTTCCATTCAAGCCATAGGAAAAAAAATCCAGTAAGAGAGCTTGAGTTCAAACAGGAAATTTCAGTAAAATCTTTCACACAGGTCTAGATCCATCTAAATAATAGCTTTGTCTGTCCAAAATCAGAGACAAGCAGTTATGATAACATGTTACGTTACAAAATCCTTCTTTCCATACCCTTACAAAATTACTCTTACATGAACGAAAAGATAAAAAATGCTATGTTTTTGTGTGCTATATGTGTTCTATTATACATCATGTCTTACCCCATTGGTAATAAAGTCCTAATTTTTAGTCAAACTCATATAAAAATGCCCACCTTTTTGCTTTTCTTTGTATTGTTTTATTTTCTCCTGCATTTAACATTTAGACTTCACATTTTTATTAACCAGTCTGATTTATTCATTGGTGCTTATTTTATTAAAAATTATTTAATATTTGGCTTTAATATCGTTCAAGCATTTATACTGTTCAAAGTTTAAGTCTTCTTATCCTTAAAAATGTAGCATAATCTTTAAAAGACTTTTCCATTTTTCCTCTCATTAAAAGGTTCACCACATTTTGTTAGGCTCCTGCTATTCACAGAATTGGAGCAATATACAGCTGAAGAGGCACCTGAAGCTTTCAGCCTGTCTCAAGACTTTGGCCAGGAGTCAAGAACAAATACAATAATATTGTGCTGGGAATCTGTACTTTGTAAACAAGCTGTGGTATGTAGTGATGCTACTTGGCAGCTCTGTTTCCACATGTATTTCCAAAATCACAGTGATTTTCATGGACTGACTGATTTATCTTGCGACTTCTCTTAAAACTCTCTATAAATCATAAAGCTGTTTCTTATTGCTCTAAGAAATGATTCTCATTCCTCTGTATTCTGGCATTCAAGAATCTTCAAAAATCAATCAATCAATCAATCAATCAATCAACTGTAAGTGGACAAATTAAACTATATACTATTCTGTGGCTGATTGACCTTGACTGCTCTCCAGATGCCCAGCCTCTCTATTACTACCTCTCCCCAGCAAGACCAGGAGAAAATGTGACAAAAAACTCATGTGCCAAGACAACAGGAAGATCTCTCAGCTATTACCATCTTGGGCAAAAAGGAATCAAATTGGTAAAATTAGTAGAATTTATTTACAAGTAAAAAAGAATAGCATAATAAGAATTAAAGAGAAATCTAAAACATCTTCTCCCCATTCCTCTCTTCTTCACCAAGTTCAACTTCATTCCTAACTTCTCTACTTCTCCCCTGAGAAGGGCAGGAGGATTGGGAGGAAAAGAGTTATAATATCAAACCCTGTATCAAACAGCTTTTATTGAGTTCCAGAAACTAATACTCTAATTTATCCCTCTGGCTAATCATCACAATCCAAACTGCTCATCAAGAGGGACAGAATAATTTGAGAAAAGGTATAAGCCCCTGGTCACTTTTCTGGGAGAAAGCAGAACTTCATCTGCATAAGGAAAGCCCAAGAGGTCAGTGTTTCAAACAGGTGATAAAAACTGTTAGATAAAAGCTGTTAGAAGCAGCTGTTGTAAAATGAAAGAGTTTTTGGCAATACCTTTTAGTTTTAAAATTAACATACAGCAATCAGAAATGAAAGATACAGACAAGTTTTAAAAATAACCAGAAGCAATGAAGTAAAAAATGCTGCTTTCATAAATATGGCTAACTGGACATTTTGGGATTCCTAGAAGAGGCTGGAATTGTTAATTTATAATTATGGGATATATTATCCAGAATCATTTCAAAATCCATTTATTTCAGGAGCCTATGATATACACATACCATTGACACTAACTGTTATAGTGTAAATATTTAAGACTTACATACATATTTAAGGCATAGGGACAACATACACAATTTTTTTTCACAATTTTTATATCGTGTGTATGCCTACAGTAGCCTCTTTCACAAAAGACATTTCATATTGATTAATATAAAACTTTAATTATTGGACACTTAAAATATTACTATAAATAACATTGTTTTTAATACTAACATCAGCATAAAATTAAAAAAAATGTCACATAATTGTTTTCATTATAGTTTTAAAATATGTGTAATAAGACAGAATATAATCTAAATTGGTTTTGCTAATGTTTATAAGTCGGTATCATTAGAGGAATACAATTATGAAGAAAAAGATAAAAAGGAAGAAAAAAAGTTTTTCTTAGGAATGCCACCTTAACCATTAGCAGAAGAAGTCTGCGAAGGAATACAGAGATCAATTGCATGAATAACTCTCTTCCAGGTTTGGCACTAGCAGCAGTGGATGACACGTCTACCTGTGGTAATAAATCAGTAGCTGTTTCTGTGGTAACTCGTGTTGTCTATTTGAGTGGTAGGCATGACATAAGAAGATGTACAAAATAATTTAAGAAATAATGAGTTAGAACAAAATGAGATGTCCAGATATCGCTGTTCCCGATTTTTATTTTTTCAGTCAGTCTCTGGAAGCCTGAACTAAGTTAGGCCCAAAGGCTTGTACATATTTTGTGATAGCTTTCATTTGAACTTTGCAGATGTCTTATTTTCTTGAGATAGATAGACAGAACAAACTCTATCTATCTCTCTATCTACCTGTCCATCTCAGAGTGTATTACTCTCTGAGAACATAGTTATTTCCCTGTATTTATTCACTCATGCAAGAACAGTTCTGATGAAATCTCTTTGTTTCTATGAAATCTTAGCAGCTTCTTGGATACTTTAAGACACTCAACAACACTCACTACTTCTTCAGCAACTTGCAGAGTTGATTCCTTCCTAATTTTAATAAGTTATTTCAGTATGTCAGCACGAGCTTTCTTTCCTCTGACCCTCTGATACTGATTCTTCCTTTGAACCATGTACTGTATTAGCAGAAGCTGTTATAATATTGATTTGATATAAAGTTGGGCATACTGCAAAGTACAGTTCCTCACGGCTGCAGGTAATTAATTTATTTTCATTCTAGTCTTTGGTTAATATTATTGGCAGGTTTGTTGTTGTTGTTACCAGATTTATGAAGTAGTGGAATAATCTCTGGGGATAATTATAACTGTGATAAATAATTTAACTATAGGGCAGAGATAATTTTAATTACTTTTACTCTACATCACATGGAAAGTCTGAGTATTTCCTATTTCCAGATAGCTTATGTTGTTTTTTGTGCAACATCTCCACAATTATCTTTATCCATGTTCTCCAATCCTCAGTTAAGATTTTCTCTTACAAGCACTCAGTTCATATTACTGATTTTGTTCCAGCTAGTAAAGGAGATGTGGAAAGGATATGAAAATACAATTAAATTTCTTTGCAACATCCAAAATACTAAAATAGCTTTGTTGCTAAGGGCTTCTTTATCTAGCCTCACTTTTTGTATGAGTTAGGTAGGTTTGATTTTTATTATTTTCTTTTTTTCTCCCCTTCTGTCATTTCTCATCACTAAGTTGTTTGGATTCACATTGCTTTAGTTGCTTTAAAAACAGTGGTTTTTCTGCAGAGGGTGAATTTGGCCACAAATGCCTAATTAGCAAGATGGAGTGCTTGCCCACAAAATGCCCTGTTAAAAAAAGATCTACAGCCTGTATTTATGTCAAGTTAAAACAATCAACAGGACAGGCACCACAATCCAACAACCTGGAAATCATATAGAATTTATATAATCACTTAATTTGATTTTTTTCTTCCTCAGTTTTTTATTCTTTTGGAGGATTTAGCTGCAAGTCATAAAGAATTTTTCTCATGTGTAATTTAACAAGACAAATGCCTAGTTTCATGATTCCTTGTTTTAAGAGTAATTTTTGTAAAGAACAAAAAGTTACAGAATTTTGGATCAAGATGAATAAAGAAATGGCTTTAAAACAAAAAGCTAAAGTTATGTGTGGTCATTCTTTTTAATTAAATAAATCTAAGGAGTGATATATAGCTAGAAATTTTGCATGAGTGTGACTATATTTGTACATATTTGCCTATGATGAGAAAGGGGAAATCATGGGTACCAAAGTCTTCTTCAGACATGCAGAAAAAATACCTCATACCTGTAGGAGATTTTAACCACCTCAATATCTGCTATAAGGACAACACTGAACACAATCCAAATGGGATTTGGAGAGTTAAAAATAATCTCCAGACAGAGTGAATTCATGACACAAGTGAGGCATTTTATTGAACATTATCAGATCACAGGATTTTGCACCAGAAGATGTACAGTGTCCTTCCAGACTTACTTAGAAAGCCTCACAAATGCAAATATGAAAAACCAAGTATTTTGGGTTATCTAATAAAATAAACATATACTTCTGTATATGTGCACATACATTACATTTTTAATAATAAGTTATATAAAAATAGTTATATTATTTCCCTACCCTAATTTTTTTCCCCACAAGTTTTAGTCATTTTCATAATAGATTTTATTATGTCTGCTTGAACTTTGACAGACCTATATTTTAGTTTTTCAGCGATTCATTTTTTCCATCCCTAAAGCATCATAGAATCAAAAGATACGTGTGGTTGACAGGGACTTCTGGACATTGTCTAATCCAACTTATCTGCTCAAAGAAAATTCAGTCAGTGAAGATTGTCCAGAGCTGTGTCCATCTGGGTCTTGAATATCTCTTCAGATGGAGATTTCCCAGCTCTCAACAACCCATTCCCGTGTGTGATGAACTTCACATTAGAAACATTTTTTTCTAATGATTAAACAGATTTTGCTGCATTTCTATTTGTGCTTATTGCATTTTGTCCTCTCACTGGATACCACTGGGAAGACACTCTTTGCACCATCCTATCAGATATTTAGAGAGATATTTATATGGTAAAGAATTCTCAAATTATACATTGCAAAGCTTTGTGTAAATTCTATTTTTAAATTTCATACTGAAACTTTAAAAACAGGGAATGAAGGAAACTATGTGGATTTTGTGGTTTTTTCTTTCTTTTTTCTTTAATTAAATAATCCTGACAGAAAACCAACTCATAAATCCAAATTAAATCCATTCACTTCTTTCAGCTAATTTTACAAATTAAAATGTTTTGGTGGTTAATGGGAAGGGAGTATTCTGTATTATTCCTTGTGTGCTTGCGCAGAACTTCCTGCAGAATTAGATGAACAGTATTTCATTTCAAAGACTATATTCTAGATTGCTGAACAGGTATTAAATTGAGTATTTGTTGATAATGTGCTGATAAATTTCAATTAAGTGTTTTGAGGCAAACATAATTCAGGGTCAATGTTACCATTTTTAATTATTATTTTTTAAAATCCCTTCCAACAAATAGGTAAAACTTTGGTATAGTTTTATAATCAATTTTTCTTATACTACTTTTATTTGCAAAATCCTGACTCTTTGTGCAAAGAAAACTTTTCTGAGAACTAATAGCATAGTGTATAGATAAAAAAAATCAAGGTCTTGTTAGTAATTTCTCTGCTACCAAGACAGAGAATAAGCCGTTCATACCTAGCATCTCATTTTTTTGAAACCTTTACTGTGGGATGCTATGTAGAAATAGAACATTAAGATAATAAACAGTACAGACCCACTTATTTTGTTTATCAGATCTGCCTGAATAGCTGTCTCACCATTCCTATGGTAAAGTGGTGGCAAAACCTCACTTTGTCTCCAAACTGTGAAGTCTTGTGGCACAGCTTATATTCAGTTTGGCTCTTCTTAAGCACTGAGATTGGTCATTTACTGTATTTAGGCATCCCAAGGTTTTGCTGGAATTTATTGATCATCTGTTCCTAGATAAGAGAGCTTTTAGGCAGGAGCCTGATTCTCCTGTCCCCTTGGGAACCCAGACTAAAAGATCAAAGAGAAACCAGCCCAAGAAACTAAAGCAATATCTTTAAAATTATTTCACTCCATCTGAGTGGTTTCTGTTAGTGAGGCACACAAAATCCCTGTTGATTTGCATGGAATTTCGGTCTTGTGATGTAACTGAAAATTAACCTTGCACAGTACATTTTATGTAAACAACTTCACATCTTAAAGGGAAATAAAGGCTGAAGTCTTTGTAAGGAGTGTGGACTCTGTTTGAAACTTAAACATTAGTCTTGCTTCCTTTTAAACGTAATACATAGATCCTAATGAGACTGTTGTCCTTAGCTTTAAAACAATTTTATTTAATCGTAAGAAATATTCCACATATCCTTATAAGAACATGCAAATTGTCATCACACTAATCATCTTTCTTTTATGAGCAGATATGTTTTACTAGCAGATACTTTAAACAGAGGAAAACAATCTGTCACCAGATAATTGCTAAACGGATGGGAATAAATCATACTGTTTGTCTATTTCTTATGTTACTGGCTTGTGGCCTAATTTAATCTATTCTGAATGCAACAGTAAATGCAACATAGTAATTTTAAAATCATAAACCTCTCAAAAACGTTAGGCAGAGGTCTGCTATAATGTGTTAGGTGATGGATATCCTATTTACTATTGATCTATGAATTTAGACCTAATCCATTATATATTAGAAAACATTTTTCATATATTTTTAGAAGATATTGAAAGGCTCTTAATCAGTGACAAGACTGTTTTGTGTGTTACTGCTCAAAGTAGATTAGCAACATTGTACAGCATTTCATTGGAAAAAAACAAAGCTTTTAGAGGCTGAATCTTGCATGGTAATACTTGTATGAACTGACTTCCTGTTCAGATTCCCTTAAATTAAAGGAAAGTTCAGAGTAAGCAATCCAAATGTGCTGGAGAAGTTATATATGGAGATCCACCTAAGCCTATATTGTATGGACAGAGTATTTTGTATTTTGTAGTTTGAATAACTTCTGGGGAGGATTTAATTTAATTATCTACCTGATGACATTTAAATAATATCACACATCTGGTCTCACCAAACATGGAATACAAGTAGGTATGTACTTATATTTAATAAATTAATATAATCAGGTTTTCACTATTTAAACCTTTTATTTCAGAAATTTTGTCCTACTCTTGAAGCCTATTACTTCCTCCTTTACATCTCCTTAACAGCTTTTTTTTATAAAGACTGTGTTATTACACTCCCATAAGACTCAGATGTGGCTAAGAAGAGAGGGTATGAATATAAGAATGAGATTCAGTTCACTAATTAAAGACTCTCAATTTAAGTATCTATCAGCAAGTCTTTGGTTGATGTTTATCCTCCTGCTACAGTCAATAGAAGTTGAGGGTAGGACTGAGTTGTGTAAAAGCAGGTATATAACATCACACAGTTTTCCACAGGGTGCCCCAGGTATCCACATAGGACTGGCAGGTAAGATGGATAACAGACAGGAAGCCTCAGCCCTTCTGAAGCAGCAGGAAAACGCCACACAATACGTTCTATGGCATTTCACATGGCCCTCCACTCTTGCTTTTATATCCCTTGTTCTCAGCACATCCAGTTTATCATGGAAAATCTTTGGGGACATTATCACCCTAGATAATATCTATAGATAGATATCTATAATATCTATAATATCAGCAAATCCCCTCAATGAATTTTCAGAACAAAGAAACAATCCCCAAAACAATAATCAATAATGATGGAACACTAGACTCTTTCCAAGGCTTGTATAAATGACACATTTCTTTTAATTATCCTCTTATTTGTAAGGGAAGGGTTTGCATTTGTGCATGAAGAATGACAGATTAAGACTGAAAAACAGCCAAAATACAGATGCTATGTAAGAAAGGGAAATTCAGTGAAATTTTCCCAAAATTAGCTATCACATCATGTTCAATTACAGGGGAGTCAGGCTGTGTCTCTGAAGGTATTTCAGTTACACTTCTTACATTGATATTGACATTCAATAAAAGTACCAATGTCTAAGCCTTGTCTAGTGAGGCAGTCGTGTCTTCCACCAGTCCCTAGTCAACTCATTACAGATTTTCTTAGTTTCTGGCAGTTTTGTTTTCAGAATATCATTCACAAAGCCTATGCACATTCATAGGAAGTGTTTGCAGTCAGGAAAATAGGTATCATGAATATTCCAAAAGCATGAAATCTTCAAAAAAGTTGTCTGTCTTACTCTTACTTACTTTTTAAATCATTTATAAAATAAATAAAAAAAGAAAAATTTTGAAAATCCTGTAGCAGACATTTGAAAATCATTTAAATGTCAGTCCTTCATTTTATTTTTTTTATAGATTGAAGATATGCCAAATTTAATTGATTATATATTTTTTTTTCTCATAAATGTCATGCTCACAAAAAAACCTTCTACATTTTTATCATTGACATTAAATCCCATGAAAGGAATAGTACTGTCGATGCCTTGAAAATTCCTCTGAATCTCCCTACAGAGTAACTTCTATCTACTGTTAAATAGATGAAGTAGAAATTTGTTCCTCATCTTCTAGCTATGTAACTATACCAAAATAAGTGCCAGCTAGTATAAGCACTTCCTTTTTTGACTCTTCAATTCATTAAGCACTGAAAGAAAACTTTCAGGTTTAATGAATGCAAGTGCCACAATAATATGGGTTTTCCTTACATTTCATTGCATTGTCTTTTTTTCCTGTCTCAATAACATTTTTTTTAAAATTGCCCCTGAAAAATAAAATTCCTGAAACCAATTCACTTAATTATTTTTGTTGTCATAGAATTAAAACGTTTGAAACTTTGAAGTGTTTTGTTAAAATATAAATAGAAATTCCCTTTCCAAAGTAATTTAGAAGGATTTAGAAGGAGAAAAAATGAAATCTTTTTCCTAGAGTGAGAAAACATGATGTTTCAATACTAAAACATTACAGATATTTTTTTGTTTTTCTTTTAACTTATGGATTATCTACTAGAAGACATTTTACATTGTCAAACCAATTTAACACAAAATGATTGGTACTGCCTGGACTTATTTCAAATAAATGTGAAAGCCTGTGAAGATTACAATCTAAGCAGGCTGCAAAAAATAACTCACCTAGTGATGCCCTGAATAATAAAGGACAGTTATCTCTGCTGATATGGCTGAATGTGTCAGAAGCTGTTGTCACAATTTCTCAATTACCTGTGTGCACGATAATGTAAGGCTGGACTTGGCTGTCCCTCTCACTGTCAGGCAGTCAGTTATACCCTTTCCATAAGAGCTCTGATTTTCAGTGTCCTGCAAGACACTGAGATGTCTCTTTTTTAAAGAACTTCTCCACAAGTAAATCATTCCATTTACTGGACTGACATGAGACCTCCACCACGCAGTGGAGGGCTCCTTAAACAAGATATTGGCAACAACAGCAGTGAAAGAAATTTTTTTTCAGAAACTTGAATGGCTTTAATTCAGTATATCTCCTCATTATAAAAGTAATAGATATTTAAAGGTTTATTGAGTTCGTCACTGGGCCATGACAAATAACCATACAACATTTTTTTCACCAGTATATGTCCTCTCTGGTAGACATTTTTTTCACCCTTAATTTAATTATTAAAATACTTTCTCATGTAGATTATGCGAAAGAAAATTGGAAAGTCCAAATATATACTATGGATCAATTCATCTTGACAATGAGATCTAGAAAAAACAGTCTAAAAAAATTCCTTTTTTCTGATTTTCTTGTTTATTCTGGAGTCTTAGTCTGGTTCCCAAAGAGAATACAATCTGGAAGGAGATGATGCTACAGAAAGACTTGGAATCATAACTCTTTGGAGGGCACTGCAGGACTCGTATTTACACAAATCACCTCCAACCCAACGAATAATGTCATACTTTGAATAAACATAAGATACTAAATTGTGAGGTCGAGAGAGGGGGTTGGAAGACAGAGTATATTTTAAATATTATCTCCTCCTCAAAGGTGCAGGAAGCTGCAGAAGTCTTGATATGGGGTATTTTACTGGCTGGTCCATCTAAAATTTTCATCTACATGAAATTGTAGTGTTATGTTTTCAAAGCTGTTGTATTTGCATCCACTCTGTGTTTCTTCCTAGACACGACATAAAGAAAAGGAGGAAATTAAAATGTTATCAGTGCTATGAATCCTATAAAGCCATGAACATTGTCTATTAATAATTTCCTTATAAACTGTTTATACATACTAAGATATTTTTCATTATATAGTATATGTTTCATTTGTTCTTTATTCTTTCTACACTCTTCTTCTGGAAAGTTTTTCTAGGTCAGAAGTAGTTCATGAACTAAGGGATTTAGCACTTATGGATTTAATGGAAAGATATTCTATTTGAAAGAATGGGAAATGTGGTTAACAGGAATTGTACTTGAATGCTGTTACAAGATCAAACTGAGAAGTTTGATAGTCCCTAGATCACAGATTACTAAACCAATATGGGTTGACATGATCAAATTGTTTATTACCTTGCAGACAGTGAATAGGGTGGTATTTGTTATTAGAATTTTTTTCTACAAGGAATGAAGCATCAATAATAAAATAGTCTAAGCAAAATGGAAGAGCAGAGATGTGAAAAGCAATGAAAGAGAAAACAGAGTTCAATTTAACTTCTTTGTCATCATAAAATAAGATATTTAGGTCAGAAAATACATCCTAATTTTCACCAATGTTCTCTTCAAGAATGTATAAGGTACATTTGATTTGCTTAAAAAACAGTGGTTTAGAGGTATAACATCAGAAGACAATTTCAGTGACTTAAGAGAAAAACAATATTAAAAATTGAAATAAATTTGAAAACTCAGAGTGCAATCTTTTCTTGATTTGCTGAACATTTTCAAAGTCCAGTCCATTGAAAAAGTATCCATTATTTGGGTCCCCTATCTTAGTTCTGGTGCCTGGAACATAAGAAGGACATAGCCCTGCTGAAATGAGTCCAGAGAAGGCCACAAAGATCTGAGGGCTGGAACACCTCTCCTATGAAGACAGGCTGAGAGAGTTGGGGCCATTCAGCCTGGATTAGAGAAGGCTCTGGAGTGAGCTCATTGTGGCTTTCCAGTACCTAAACAGGACTACAAGAGAGCTGGAGGACTTTTTATGAGTGTATGTAGACAAGAGGGAGTAGCTCTAATCTGAAAGAGGGGAGATAATAGGAGGGAATTCTCTACTGTGAGAAACTGGAACAGGTTGGCCAGAGAAGCTGTGGATGCCCCATTCCCAGATGAGTTCAAGGCTAGGTTGGATGGGGCCCTGAGCAATCTGCCCATTGAAAGCTGTCTGCTCATGGCAGTGGGTTGGAACTAGATTATCTTTATGCATGGAATAAACTACAAGTTAATTTGTAACATCTTACAGGGTCTGAACTTGGCTCTCTAAGAGATGCAGTGTTTTCCAACATTCAGAGAGTTCACAAACATCAAACCATGAAATTAATTATGTATATGTCATCCAAGTAGAAGCTATGACTTTCTACAGACTTGGTAGTAGATGGTAGTAGATGAAGCTACGGTAAAATTTCTGTAACCAGAATAATTTTGTACTTTAACCTTATCTATTGCCAAGTAACCATGTGAGGTGCTGAAAAGTCCCCCTGAAACCGCAACAAAGGACAAAACAAACAAACAAAGCTATAATTTGATTGCAGTTACAGTTGCCATTCCATGAATAAAAATACTATTGCAAAACTGGGTAATTGGAAAGCATATACACATACAATCAGACCTCACAATGAGGTTTTCTCTTTTTTTAGCATTAGTACAACTGTCTTTGCATTTCATAATGTAATTTAATTTTATGTAAAAATTTTCTGAAAGGCAAAAAAATGCATTTCAGCAGTGGTAATTCAGTTTTAAAACATGCATAAAAAACCAATAAAGAGCAAAATGCTAATAGATTATAAATGGCCTATGACCTTTTCTAGCTACTTTTCGATATTTTTCAACAGTTAAGAAACAGTCACTGAAGTAAGTCAAGAGTCTCTTACTCTATTATTTACTTTAGAAAAATGAATGTTTATCAAATGGAACTGAATTGATAATCATATGATAGTTCATGCTTGAGAAGCCTCACAATTGCCAGTGTGAAGAACTGGATATTGTCTTTCTGGTATAATCACATGGAGAGTGGATTGTATTTACACCTTCCATGACCTTGAAAACAGTTTCCCATACCAATGTCAGAAACATTTCTTTTAATTCTGCTGCTGCTGCAAAGTGTATAAACTAGACAAGTAAAATGAAAAGGTATAGTAAACATCCTGGTAGTAAATAAAGAGTTATGCTCTTTTTTTCAGTTTTAGGATGAAAAATTATGAACTACAATTTAAATTGCAGATTTTGTAAGACATTTCATTAAGACAATTTAATTATGATGAGTTCTTATATATCATAAGTTGGAATTTAAATGGCTAGTGTTTTTAAAATGTGTTTTTAAATATTCACTGAGATTCCCTGATTTCATGATCTTAAGTTTCAAAGATGTTAGATTTGATTCACAAGCCTTTAAATGCATATTAAATGCATAATTAAAAGCATATTAAATGCTTTCTAAATGTTGCAACTATAGCTAGGAGAAGTTACATGCTTTATGCGAATGTAAAAAAAAAATATTGCTTCCTGATGGAGTGAGCAAGAAGGTTCCGTAGGTTTTTCCCATGGGGCTTATGAGCTGCTATGAAATTCTTAAGCCCTACAAGGTAGTCTACTCCATCTATGGATTACACTGGTCTATTTTTCAACTGAATTTTTATTTCAACTCTTTACATTGCAGTCATAACAGATCGCCTCATCTATATGTAATTATATCCTTATAGCCCATATTTTTATTTTATTCAAACTCCTAACACTATTACATTGTAGAAAGGCTCCATTGTATTTAAAAATTGAATACACTAAAGAGACATTCTTGATTTGAAATGGGGATTGAATTTACTGACGTGTTTAAGATTTGTTAGTTTTGGACAAGAACACAAAGCAGGTCAGTGTTTCTAAATTATATTACCATTTAGTGGAAAACAAGCTCTTTGAGAAATAACAATCTACTTCACAATCATGTTACAGCTATAGTTACAGTTTATGATAATTTTTTAATACAGTCTGGTTTGGGTTGCTCAAGCATTTTATTTTGCTTGATCTGAATGTTATCTGTGACAATGTTGATTATAACACTCTGCTTTATCATTTATGAAATTATGTAGAATAATCTGACAGTGTTTTGAGATGGTGTCATTCTTATTTAATAAAACACATGTCCATCTGTGTCATTGCATATTAGATTTTTTCAGTACTACCTTGTCAGTTCCTTCTGTTTTTACACAAATTCATCTTTACTTAGTAAATGATAAAGTATTTTCTTTAGGTAACTCTATTCATCATTTGGGTAATTCTGAAGTTAATCAGGAAAATATTATGAATCTGGGATATATCACAGGATGATATTATGAATCTGGGATTTGTCCCAGCTGCAAGAGACTTTTATCAGGAGAAATTAAGAGAGTTTCCACAATTCTAAACCTATATGTATATGATACTTCTGAATATTTTTCATTACAAATACAATCTTTATTGATAAATAAAATTAACTGCACTTGGGAGTGTACAGGGCAATCCAGTTTCACTTACATTATCACAGTGTTTATTTATTTACAGAAAAATCTGCATGCATGCCTTCAATTTGGTTTACATAAGGTATTTACAGTGGTTTCACGTCAATACATATATTGATATATATGTATCAATTCAGAATTGAATCTATATATATATATGTGTAATTTAGAGGTAACACACTGTTTTTCACTGGTCCTCTTGAACACCAAAATATTTAGGACACTCTAGACATTTATTTTCACATGGCAGTCTTTTTTTACTCTGTGAAACTGATAAAAATGCTGTTGTGCTCAGTGACATTTTAGGAAATGCCTTTGCTTTCTTCAAGTTTCTAAACTGTGGTAGACCACTCAAACAGAACATGGGGCTGAGACGAGATGTATATGATAACCAAAATAACTCCGAGTTCCTTTGACCCTATGTCTTAGGTCTACCCCAGAAATTTTGCCTGGCACGACATTGTCAGTTTTAGACATTTGGAATTTTTTTATGATACTGTTTAGACCACTCAAGGGTCTAAAGTAGACACAGCAATTCTGAACAAAGTCTCTCTTTCTCACATAGCTTATTTTCTGTGGGAACGTGGTATCTGCTACATCCAAAGAAACATATTTTTATCAGTAAAAGCTGCATCTTCTTTTAGAGCTTTTGCTGAAATAGATGTGCTAGCAATCCCCCTCTAGCTTAGACTGGCCCTTAGCAGTATAAAGCAATTAAAGATAATCCTGTCAGGTCTTGAAAAAGGATAATGTTTTCTGCAGCCCTTTTGTTCATGATTTTCAGGTGTGTGCTTTTCTCTACTGCCCCTGCAGTTCGTGTAATATAGATTGCATACTGATAATGCAGGCTGTTATCTGTAGGTGTTCCTAAATAATGAATAGCCCACTGTAACAGCTTTTCTTACAAATAACTAGCAAAATCTGGCTTCAGTCTGTTTTTTGAACAAAATAATTTATAGCCTTTTTAAAATAGAAGCCTACCTCTAGGTTTTGAAATCCATTCTTGGGCACCTCAAGGGTGTCTTTCAAGTTCTATTCATTTCAACTTTTAAATTATATTTAGTCCAAAAATTGAGATATTTCTTTAGACTGCACTGTGCCTGGACAAGCACAGACTCTTGTCCTGAAGTGTATTGGATTTGTATGGCCTGTTCTTAACTAGCAAGACGTCAACAGAGGAGGCTTCTATTAGAAGCAGCTGGAACATTCCACCATGTTGGGCAGAGCCAATCCCTGATGGCTCTGAAGATGGACGTGCTGCTGGCCAAAACCGGGCCATTTACATATTGGTAACGCCTCTGTGATAATGGATTTAAGAAGAAATCAAAACAAAGGTGGTAGCACAGTTTTAATTCCAGCCAGAGAAGAGGAGGAGGTGAGAACACATGAGCAGAACATGGCAACAACAAGGTCAGTGGAGAAGGAGGAGGTGCTGGTCCAGTGAGAGTTCTGGAGCAGCCTGCCCCTGGAGGACTGCACCCCATGGAAGAGTGACCCACACTGCAGCAGTTTTGGGAGACTGTTGCCCATAGGATGGACTCACATTGTGGCAGTTTACAGGATACTGTTTTTCTCATGTTGGAGAAGTTTGTGGAGAACTGTCTCCTCTGGGAGGGACCCAATGCTGCAGCAGAGGATCAACTTCTCTCCCTGAGCAGCAGAAGCCATGGACGGTGCACTGAACATCATTTGTGCTACTGGGGTAGGCAGCAGAGCTGGGAAGGAGGGAGGGATGAGGAGAGGGTGTTGTTAAGGGTTTATGTTACTTCTCATCATCCTGCTCTGATTTTGTTAGTAATAAATCAATTTAAAATCTCTGTGTTGAGCCTGTTTTGCTCTTGATGGTATTTGATGAGCAAACTCTCCAAGTCCTTACCTCAACCCATGAAGCCTTAATTAAATTTTTTCTGCTCTGTCGAGCTGTGTAGCAGACTCAGTGGGTGACTTTCGTGGGTGCCTGACATCCAATCTAAGTCAACCCATGACATGAAGCTACAAGGACCCTTAAACAATATTTCAGTCCCCAGGGAAACAAATCTAGGCATGGCATTCTCTAAATATTCCTATCTTGCATATCCATATGTGAGAGGAACACAAATGCTAGATGATCGCCCATACAGAAACACGTTTTACTCTCTCTCGAGCATAAATGTATGCCTCCATCATGTTTTGTTTTACCACTGGTAAAACAAATGCTCTGGGAATTACTATGGAACATATTTGTGGTGTGCAGGGTTAGTGAAGGTTCTCGGTTTCTTCTTAGATTGAGGTTGCTTTAGCTACTTTCTTAGCAGGAGCTCCCTTGTTATTACTGGCCATGACTCTGTATAGGAAGAGAAATCTGTAGGAAGAGAAATTAAAAAATGGCGGGGGGCACAGTTTGTTTAATAACAATTTTGCCCCCTAATCCACTGCCCTGTCCTTTGTCCCATCAATGTGACTCATGGGGTTTTTCTCAGCAAGACTAACTGCTGAAAAAGCTGTAGTCATTCTGCTCTGTCCTTTATTTTAAACTAAAGCTGTAACTTTTTGTAGTACTTGGTGCTTAATTGATCCACATTTAACAGAAGATTTTCCTTATGGAAATTATTCTTGCATTGACTCAGATACTGTGAATAATTCAGGATAAGTGAGACGAGCAGATTCTAAATGATAGTTTGCACAATCACAATTGGAAATTGATGATTAGAATTTCTTCAAGCTCTAATCTACCATCAGATTGAGCCAATTAAGTACACCAGTGATTATGGCATCACTATTTTCATTTGTTTGTCTGTCTTTCCATAATCATGATTCCATAGGAACATAAAGAAGGACATAATGTCCTTTTTTTTTTTTTTTTTTTTTTTTTTTTTTAATTTGGTCACAGTCTTGCCTCTGTCTACCCAAAGAATTATTTCATTACATTATTAGTCATGTTGGAATGAATTTAAAAGTTCTTCCTGGATGATCATAAGGGATTTCAGCACACTTAATTTATTGATTCTTTTCTCTTCTATTCTCATTGGACTAAAACACATGCCATATGAATAACCCTTCTCACCACACTTGTTTTTAAAAGAAAGCATTGCAAATTATACTCTTTTTCATTCCCTATAAAAATAGTTTTAACATAAGCACAAGTGTCTCAGAGTCAACTTACAGTTTTATATACTAAGAAGAAAGGAAATCAAATAACATAAATCAAGTAAAAAATGAAATATCAGAGAAACAATCAAAAATGTCAGCATTTTTATTATATATTCATATCCCCTTATTTTTAGAGGTTTTATTCCATGTTAAAAACTAAGTAAAGACTAAAACCTGGTACAATAAATATGAAATGTCAGTCTATAAATAATTTTATCTCATATATATTGCTAATAGTTAATTTGTGGCATTTTGATAATATTATATGATTGAATTAAAGGTGGCATTACAAGCTGGAAAATTTCAAGAATTTAGATAAATGTTAGTATAAAAAGTATCTGTAAGAGGTATATCACATCTTTAAATTCAGGTTTTCTTGATAAGTTTTGGCGTTTATGGTTGGAACTCTGGTATAATTTTTTTTTCTATCACTATAGCATCACTTAGTATTATTGTATGTTAGCTTTAGACTGTGCTTATTGTGCTTTACAGTCAAATTTTCATTACAGCTATGATTTATATGCATACGTGTGTACATGTATGTACGTAGTATATGATGCTTGACAATATGGTCTCATTTGAATTCCATTTTATTTTCCCATAGTATTGTATTTGACTGCTGTATTGCTGAAGAGAACCCAGGATATTAGAAAACCTTCGGTGTGTATGTCATGTCTCACAACATGAGCATGAGACTTAGACAAGTGGCATTTGGTTTTCACCTTCTCAAAGCAGCACTTCTCTACCATATGTTTTTACAGCACAAAACCAGATCATTTGTCATACTTTGTGATCCCACATGACAATCACAACTGCATGCCTTAGCTGTGATCTGTCAAACCATTATGCCTGTCACACAGGGGTCAGAAGGAGGAATACTTTGCTACTATGACTCAGCCAGAGGGAAAAAAGAAAGAGGTTAGTGCAGCATCTCAAAGGAGCTCCACCACAGGGTAACATTACCCATCTCCAAGTGAGGGCTATTACACTCTGTCACCACTTGAACGTCTTGAAGAAAAATTTCAGTGGCCACTGAAACATATTTTATTTCTGTGCAATCCCATAAAGAAAAATGCTCGTGCAGATGTACTACAGGGCTTTGAATAGAGTTCAAATTTTCATTGTTGAAACACCATCATTGGATCCTTTGGCTGAAGCTGAAATACAAACAAGGAATTCAGTTTTCCACAGAATATTGAAAGTGCAATTTGCTGTGCAGATTAGTACATGATTGCTAGCATAGCTACACATGCATTGTTCACATTCCTTGGACTATGGCAATCAAATATTTCTGTTTAAACATGGGAGACAGAATTCACAGAGAAGCAGATAAACACAGGAAATTTCTTTCTACCCACCTAAAGAAGCAATATACATAATTCTGAGATGTCTGATTATATTATTAGGTTTTTTTCTTCATCAGTTATCATGTCCTACCTTTACCTTTTCCCTCTGATTGTGTAACACCTTTTCCTTTATGATAAATGTTATTTCCTTGGCTCCACAGTTGTCCTTTGAAATGTCTAAAATACTCTGAACCCACTTGGTAATTACATTAAAGTATTAGTTGATTCACTTTTATTGTTCTGTTTCTTAAAGTATACATATATAAAAAAAATTAAAGGAAAAAACAAAAATTCCACCAAAAATCCCCAAAACAACAACAAAAAACCTCCAAACATCAAACAAACAAAATATACTCAAACAAAGAAACAAACAAAGAAGAACAATTCAGACATAGCTTTAAAAAGTCCATGTAGCTAAAGGACATCTGGAACTCATTTTTCAATGAATGGCAAACTGCTGCCAACTTCTGAGTTTGGTAACTCTGCAAAGCGTTTTTTGGAAGAATTTAGGTGATTTAAAAAAATTTACTATTGATACTACAAATAATCCAAACAATTTAGTCAAAATAATGTATTGATGTTATGATATTTCCCAGTAAATATCTAGAACACAGACAGACATTTTAAAGAATAAGAAGTGAAAGGCAAAAGAGTTTTACAGATCTAGAGAGACCCAGTGTCTCTACTGTTATCAAATATAACTGATCCTGAAAGATCCCATCCTGAATGAAGGAGAGTTAAAAATTGAAAGTCACCAGAATGCCTAAGATATGCAACTTCTGTCATTTTCTAGTCTGCACAAATAAAAATAAATCTTCAGTGCTCTTCTGAGTCCTGCTGGAAACATTTTTGGAAATTCTTCCTACATACTTGCAATTATTGACCCGTCCCTTAGGTATTCATATTTTCTGAATATAGACATCACAATAATCTTGTAAATAAGCGCCTCGTTACTTTATAAATTCTATAATGCCACTTACTATGTGTTTGTAAAGTGCCTGTCAGCATGATCCCTTATTGTTGTTGTAATTTGTGTAATATATTAATAGCAATTCAATGAATTAATATTTCCTCCAAAGAGAAATAAAATTGATAGCATGCACCAAGCCTGAAAGAGTTCAAGAAGCATTTGGACCATACTCTCAGTCACTCCTGGGGATGGTGCTGTGCAGAGCCAAGAGCTGGACACTGTAATTCTTGTGAGTCCCTTCCAACACAATATATTCAGTCACTCTGTAGTTCTGTGAAGACATAGGAAATTGTCTTACAAAAATTAACTACAATATAATATCCAGGTATCTCAAGTGACAGACTCCTTCACAAAGACCTTTCCTCTGTCTCCTTCAGATATGGAAACACACAGTATAAATAAATCATTACTGCATCAATGAAAGGTAATTATAACTTCAGTGGCATCAACAAAATTTGAGATTGATACACCTGCATGCATTCAGTTTGTGATGTATTAGCCATTTAGGAGACAAGTATGAGATAGGTCACAATTAAGGTTGTGACTGTTTTGTTTCTTCTAACCTAACTTGCCCTTTGATTTTAGGATATTAAGTGATTAATTTGTCTAGGTGCAAACAATTTAATCCTAAATTGTTGTCATTGTTTTTTTTTAAGCAATGATGTCTGACCAAAGATTAGAGTCAAGGATCTGAGAGACCCACAGTCAAACCTTGATATAATAATATAGGGAGCCTTCTAAGGCAGGGTAAGAAATACCTAGTTGATGTCATCTTTCAAAAAGATTGAGGTGCCTAGAAAATCAAGAAAAAATGTAAAATTTCCAATTAATTTCCACTACTTATGCTTATACCATTAAAATTTATATAATTGATATATATATGTCAATAACTGATTTTTTTCAAAATGAAAGCATAAATATTTCCAGAGAACTTGAAGGAAATAGCTGTTCATCTACTTTGAACTGTTGCCAGCTGTTAACTATTCAAAGTCTTTAATATGTGTCAATTCCCACCTCAAATTCAACTCTACATACACTAAATCCTTGCATACAAGCAACCATGTCTTTCATGAACAAACATGCAATAGCCTGACCTATTTTTCTTAATATATGTTTCCTTTTCATTCTCTTGTCTTATTTCAGCTTTGCCTGTATTTTCTTACTTGTCACATATAGTCCTAACTTATACATTCCCTGAGTTTTCCATACCTTCCTTTTCCCAACTGATTTCATATCTGCCATTATTTATCTTCACAAGTGCAGAGCCACACCCCCATTCTTCATCTCACATCAACAATATTTTTTGACACTATCACCACGCATCACTGCTTCTCTTGCTCACATTCCAGCCTAACATCTTTAGCACTTTAGTTTTTTTCTCCTCACTTTCCCAGACTCTTATTCTTTGCATGATTTGATTTCATTTTTGTTGTTACTACATGCTAAGTTCTATTCAGGCAAGAAACATAGTGTAATCATGTATGTTGGCAGGTTACTGCTGTCAGTCATCCTAGGCAGGTAAAAATACTATTTTGCATTAATTTGCTTCCATCTGCAAAGACAATATGTTCATGGTGTAATGAAAGAAACACAACATCATAGAAATTATGTTGGAAGTACATCTCTAAATGCTAGAGAAAAGATTTCCTCCCTGAGGCATTCTTTGAGAAACTTCATTCATACAGACAGAATGATGGAGAGCTCACTGAGAGACTGCTTAACAGTTTCTCTACAAAGATATCTGATGTTTTACTATAATTAGTTTCAAAAATAATTAGATCAAGTTAAAGTAACCCCAAGACTGGTTTTTACTGTACTCCAGAAAAAATGAGAAAGATTCTTAGGCAGAAAAAAATTTACTTATTATATATTAAGATTGCTGTCTTACATGAGACAATCAAAATAAATCAAGGAGAAAGTTTACTTTAAAAAATATTACCTGCTTATTATTCTAGGATAATTTTTTAATAATGTAATTGTTCTTCTCTTTTAAATATTGTTATAAATTAGGGACTTTGCAAATCAAAGCATTTTTGAAAGCAAATTTTTTTTGCAGCTTGTCTTTGTGTAAACCTCCTTATGTTTTATAAGCACTTTGTGACTTAAGACTGTAGGGAAAATTTCAGTTATTTGAGGCCATTTCCAGACTGGAAACTTCCAAAAAGAGATGATTTCCCTTCAGATGTATTTAAAATTAATCCCTTTCGGATTATGGTAGTCGATTTAAATTAAGCTAGAATTAGTACTCCTGACAAGAGAAGAAACACTATAAAGCTTTGTCTTTTGACCTTTAAAAAATAGTTAACTTCAACTTAAGCAGATGCTTTAAGCAAGACTAGAATTAGGTGATACCGATTGTTCTGAAAAACAGGAGATTGTATTTGATTTAAGCTTATTTACCATAAAGTTTGCTTTGTTGCTTGTCAATGCAGCTAAATAAAGCTGTGAGAACAAGCTGGGTCTCTATCAGACTGCCTCTATTTCCCAGGTTCCGAACCACTGAGTTTGTCAGCTACTTACTTGCAGTGGGACTGGAAACTGCCATGGGGCCTTTACTGTCAATCTCTTAAATGTATAAAAGGAATGCTTGAAAATTGTTGAACATGTCTTATTTTTACCTATTAGCTTTCACACATACACAGAGAATTTTCTTTCTGATATGACTGTTTCTATCTTACACCTTTGGGAAGCTGCCAGTAAAAAAAGGCTCAGTTAATTCCTGATATGGAAGTTTGCATAGCAGCAGCCCTGGGAGCTGCTGCTTTCATGAAAGCTAATGGCTTGTTTAAAATTGTTATGAATTTCTAGAAAGTAAGAATTTAATGTTTGAAAATTAGTATGGATTTTTTTTTCCATTTATAATGTGTTTAAAAATAGTAACTGCTTTATTTTATCACATACAGGTGGTTTGGAGTATATTTTTCTAGATCTCATATTCAGAAGTCATTTCCTCCTTGTGAGATTTACCATTGGTAACAGAGATGATGTATTTGATTATTCACCTGAAATATCAAAACAATTTTTGCAAATGCAGGTGTAACTTCAGATACACACCTTTCTTTTTTTAGAACAGGATCTGTATATTTACCATTGCTTTATCTTGCTAGTGACAATCACAGTTTATATACAGTAAATGACACAGATCTTTACTTCCTACTTACCACTCATCTTCCATCTTTTCTCCTTCCTGTGTAGTATCTTATCTGTTTAGTAGGCAATTTTATAAAATTACATGTTTTCTATCATATGCTATTAAAAGCCAGGACCAGGTGGCCTTCAATCTTGTTCCAACTCTGGATTCCACTGTAAATAATGAGTATTATTACAAAGATGTCATAATTGTGTGATTATGAAATTGGCTACATAAACAGAAGAATAAAAAGAATATTTTAAATGTAAAAACAAATTCAATGTGTGAAGAAAACAATCTAAAAGAAGAAATAATGTTCAAATATTTTTTATCCTTTCATGCTCTACATATAAGAAGAGAAATATATTTTTTCCCCTCATTCCCCTGAACACATTATTACCCTTTTTTCTCCAGACTAGTCATATCAATTCCCCAGATATGGAAAGTTATCATAAAGCAATTGATACGAGAAACCTGATAAGGTATGGACTTGTGCAGTGAAAAATGAGCTCAAACCAAAACTCATAGGCTAAAGACTTATATTAAAAAAAAAATCTGCAAAATCTCTTCCCAATACTCTTATACATATCTAGAACTTGATAGCACTTTGAAGAATGGACTGAATAATAGAAAAAAAAATCAAAGGTAAAATATTGTGGGTTTCTGAAGACTTTCTGTATTAGAACACAAAAGGATAATAACTTTTGTTACCCATCAACATATGCATAGATTGAAGAAGCAGAGCACAGTGCTCCCTGAGGAAATAAGTCAATGAAGAACTTACAGTCACTAAAAGCTGAGTCAATCACCCTCTGTAAGGTGCATTCCTAATATTCAAAAAAGCTTAGGAAAAACGTTTATTCCTTGAAAATTTTGTAATTTAAGACTGCTGAAAGGGTCATAAAAAATAGCCCAAAAACAAGGGAAAACCCAGAGCACCAAATATGAATCACTGAATGGAGAAATCTTGTAACAAGGAAAAGAAATTTGATATCAAGGAAGAACTATTATCACAAGAATAGAATGATCTGAATGAATCCATAAAAATCACTGTCGTTCTGCAAGAAGATTCTACCATGACTCCCAGGTTTCAGTGTGCTTCATAAAATCCTTTACAAGCAACAGGCTAATGTGAAGGCTAATGCTGATACTGAAAATTATTTTTAATGAGTCCTGAAATGTTAGTTTAGGTCAGTTTCTCATATTATTCATAAACTGCAGTAAAACAGACTGAAATTTAATTTGAATTCAGGGTTCATTAATGTTTTGTGTAGATACCAGTTCTTTAACAAGCTGGTGAGTTATAGGGTACATGAGACTTTAAAAAAATGCTATTTTGTGGCATATTTCCATAACCGCATTAAAACTTAGCGCTACTTAGCTCATTTCTCAGATTACTGAACTTGTAAATTGATAGAAAAAATTCTTTATGAAAAACCAAACACAAAATCATATCCAGTTATCTGGAAGTAAACCATTTTCTTGTTTATTATAATTAACCAAAATTAGTATATTAACTATGAGCATAGTCATCTCACTTCACTCTCCTCCCAATGGAATTTAAATGAATTTAAATTAAGACTGTTTTTTTTTTTTGTCTTTCAAACTTCATATGAAATTAAGGTGTCCAAAAAATGGGAAAATTGATCCTATTAAAAACATAAAAACCCATCAGAATATCCTGTATCCTTACCAACAGGCAAGGAATAAAGTGAAACCAAATAGTAAATTTCAATAAAGTATTTCAATCCCAAAAATGTTTTGCAGAAATAAAAAAAAACTTGAAAGTAGACATTAAGACCATTTAGAAAAAAAAAAAAAGAATGTTAAACTTTTTAATGAAAATGCTGTGTATTTTTGGTCATCTCATATATCCCTGGAGACAGAAAGAAAAAGAGAGCTTTCTTTTTTATCCCTGTGTCATTACATCTAATGTTGCAAGTCTACAAAAAGTTCATGGTTCTGATGGATTAAAAGGGCATTGAAAGGGCAGTTAAGCCAGTTAGAGCAGATAAACACATTGCCATGGAGATATATTTTTTTTTTCCTGTTAATCTCAACAACTGATAATGCAGACAAACGCTGAGGGCTCAATTCCGTTGTCTAAACATCTGCATTTGGTACTTGAGGGTTCTTGGGTCAGTCACAGGGGTCTGAGAGGCTGGAACCAGAATGGTGTGGGGACCCAGCCTTCCCACAGAGGCAGCTGGAGACCAGGACACACCGGCAGGGATGAGGCACGGAACTTTCTGTTTAGGCAACTGAAATTGTCACCGTATTCCTGTTCCTCTCTGGTGATAAAGGTACTGTGACAAGCTTTACCACAGAACTTCAGGTGGAGTTATGGTTTACTGATCATCTGTCATGAGCCCCAGTTTCATTTTTTAATTGGTTTACTCTGAGATTTGTTGAGAATATGATTTTAGGGAATCTTGCTTTTGACACAAGTATATCAATGACATATCATCAAAACTGTAATATTTTTTCTATTCTGCTGGAAGGTCAGGTGAACTAGACAGTCTACAATAAAGTAACTTGGACACAGGGTATTAGTTATTGACCATTTTTGGACAAAATCAAACACCTCTTCTTAATTATTTTCTGTTCAGCAATGAAAAATGGGATCAAAAGCTGGAGTACAATGAAAACACCACACCAAGTATTCTAATGTTGAAAACTACCCTGACTGAAGCATATTATCTATTTAGACTATTATCTATTATCTATTTATAATTTCATTTTTGAAATAAAATTATATTTGTTTAAAGTAATCTTTTTATTAAAATAGACACCAGCATTAAGAAGAAACATATTTCCTCCTCACTTATCCTTTTTTGATCATTTGATACAATTCTTTCTGAATAGCAGAGTCTGTAAACAAACTATGCAGAAATATTCTTAGTTTAAATAAGATACTTAAATCCAGTTGAGCAAAAACTGATTCATGTACTAAAATGTAGTTTTAAAAATGAAACATGTTTGGCAAGTTTTGTTTCAGAACTCCAAAAATACAGTAGAAACTTAATATAAAGATAGACAAGTCTACTTGTCTAAAATAAATTCTGAAAAGTTCTAATGCCATGAATATATGCAATGGATAAATTATTTAATCCCCCTCCTCTCAAAAAGATAAAGCAACAAACATAACAATGTCTATAACTTAGTCATATTCTGTTAAAATTCAAACTTGGTTGCAGAGAAAATGAGAAAGGGCAAATACTGGCAATCCAATGGCTTTTTCTAATACAGTATACCTATGCTCAGATTATAGCTTGGCCTCAAAGGTGTAATTGTGGGTGTTTCAAATATTTAATTCAGCATTCATTACGGTTTGTTCTTTTATTTTTTTAAGATAAGTTCTGTAGGTTTTTAAATGCAAAAATAACATTGGATGCTGGGGGAAATATACATTGGCAACCTTTTGTTCAATTTCCTTGGTAATGCTTTTTCCATCTCAGTAGCATGAGAAAATTACATAAGAAGACATTTTTAAAAAACTTTTGTCCTGCAGTCACTTGCTCAGTTATAATCAATTAATTTTTAATTTTAATCAATTTTAATCAATCTTCATTAATTGTATTTTCATTTCATATTATGTGATTTTCTAAATATATTTCAGGGAAAAAAGAAAGATGTCCTTGACACTATTTGCACTAATTCTCAAGTTAGAGACCACTTCAAAATAACATCACGCAGTTGCTATTAAAATGTAGTTCGGAGTTTCGATAGACTGCTTGTGCCTGACAACTAATTTTTTTGTTGCTCCCTTGGGTAGTTGCTAGAAACAGTCTTCAATGTGGATTCATCCTGTGACTGAAGCACAGAAAGGAAAAGCTGAAAAATGAGCAATGGGAACAGCTTGCTGATGAAGTTGAATGAGGAGCTAGTAATGATATTGATGACATTACTAATTACTTAGCAGGCAGAATTCAAAATGAGAATTCATTTGTCATCATGATATCATCAATCAGCTTTCTAGTGCCTTGGGTAATAGATTCATGCTTGCTTGGTGCAAGATAAACTTTGCTTTATAACTCATTTTGGTTTATGCATATATTCTTCTTAAATTTAATGTTTTAATGTTTTACTCTTCCCTGTATTGCATTGTTGCTTTATAAGTGTCCTATTTCAAAGATAGTGTATTTTACACTTAAATCAGAAAATTAGAGACAACACAATCTCTGCCTCTCAAAACAAGCAAATTTTCAACTGGTTTTTGTATAAGGATCGTAGCCTAAAGTACCATCCATCCCTGATGCAAAAGGAAGCCTAGTCAAATTTTACACTTAAAAAATTCAGATTCCTAGATATTTTAAGAAAAAAATTACAGTAAAGATATGCAAATTCCCCTAATTTGGGGATAGAAGATAAAAAGTCATAGTTTTTGAGTCCTTGAGTAAAAAAAACCAAAAATCTGGGTATTGATTTAAGCTTTTCAAACAGTCCAATATTCCTAATCCTTCAGCCTGTGAATCAGTATCACAGTCCCAAGAGCCTGGAAGCTGTACTATCTCCTCCAAACAGCTGAGATTCCTGGCTGAGTCACCCTGTTGGAGAGGGAGCTGGCCAGACTTTACTGATTGTGCACTCCAAGACTTTCCTCTCTCCTATCCAATTTGGCATTTCTGTCTTTTTCATCTGCTTTCTAGATCCTTGAATTCTTGCCTTGTCTTTCACAGGGATACTTTCCACTTTTGTGGGCATATACTATGATCATTTGTGTTTTGCTGTGAAGTAAGTAAAGAGAATATCTGTTTGCTCACAAGGGAACTGCTAATTGTCCCCCTGGAAGCCACCAAAGCTGTCAATGACTTGCCCTACCAGCCCCGTGTCATGGTGTGGGAATTAACATGAGAGTTACCCAGGGTTCCAAATGAAAATGTGGTCACCGTGGAGACCTGCTGGCCAGCTGTATTTGGCCAAGGAAGTAGCAATCTGAATCAGAAAGTATATTGACTTTTAATATGCTGATGGTACTTCAGCCTAGTAATATATGCGTAAGCTTAGAAGTACCCTCTAACTCATTAAACAACCTAATGGATCATCTGACAGTTGGAAAGGTTTTCTGTGTGATTGAATATTAAAGTGAATGTGTTAATTTGAGCCTATATTATTATGCCATCCTATTTGCACTGTTTTCTATCATTTTGATTAATGCCTAGATTGTGACTAACACATAGAATGAATAGGGGAATATGCATAAAACTTCGGTCTACGGATGTTCTTACCATTCCAGTTTGTGCATCTACTGAAATAAAATAAGTAAAAATGGAGAGGGGGGAAAAGTGATTCTTTTGACTTTCAGTTTTATAAAATTCATAAGATTATAAAATATTGATTTTCTCTATCACTTCTACAAGATAGGAATGGAGTAGGTTTTATTTAGTTAAATATCACAATTGCAAAAAAGCAATTTACATATATTTTAGTCAAAAACAGAGGAAAAATTCAGAAGTACTTACTATCTAGAAACATTTCCTGATTGAGAAGGTTCTGAAGAATGAGGATGTTCCAATTCAGTGAGTTTATAATTGTGGTTTGGATTACATGCAGGCCTTTAATTTCTCCAGGACACTTTGAAATATATTTGTAGCTTGTCATAACATCTCCACAGAACTGATTTTCATTTGCTTTATCTAGATTGATTTACATTAAGTGGCCTTTCAAAGAAGCTGAATACTATTTTACTTCTTCTGTTTACAAATATGGGTCATATTAAATAATAAAAAATAAATATTACAAGAATTCAACAATTTAAAAATATGTAATGCCCCCCAAGGATACAATCACTAGGATAATTTCATATGTTGTACTACAGATAGAATTTTTAAATAACACCACACTTCTACTATATCAAATTCATGTGAAAATGGAAGAGACTTAAGTGGATATTCTGTGTTTCTAAACCAGGCTGACTGCTTAAGATAGTTACCCTGAGAAGAGTTCAGAGTATCATACTGTTTCTCCTCTGAAAATCTAACTTCAGGAAACTCTAGAGAAAAGCAGGATGGCATCCTAAATCTCATCAGAATTATACATGGAAATATCATTCAAATACATCTCCTAGAGGAGAGAGGTGCCTTTTGACATGAAAAAACAGATGACAATAAATGAGAACGGCAGTTCTACACGACTGGTTTGAAGGTGCTTGACTATTGCATTGCCAGCACACTGCCTTTCTGAGTACAGTGGCAGTAGAAAAGACATTCAAATTTTGGCACATTACCCCTGACTCTCCTGCATGTCCCTCTCCCACAACTGCTATGATAAGCTCTTTCAGAGGAAAGTAAAACATCTCCACAATGCATGTGAATCAACATTCATGTGAGCTATGACAACTTTTAATAGAGAGTTATTTTTCTGAATAAATGAACAGAAGTTTCCTTGTTTGTATGAGGGGAATGTGTCAATTAATTTGAAGGCAAGATAATATTTGCCATTAAGTTCGGCCAGCTTAACCCGATAATTAGTTTTAAATATAAATGTAGATTAGAAAACTACTTTTTACTATTATTTGAACTTTTCTTTCTCCTGAAAAATTACTTTTCACAAAAGCACTCAAAATCTCTTTCCCTTGGTGTAATGGAAGATTTGGAGCAAGAAAAATTTCATCTCCATAGCTCAGGCTGCCAGTCTTGTCAGAGGTTCCTATTGACAGCAGTCTACTACAACAAAACAAAACAAAACAAAACAAAACAAAACAAAACACCAAAAAACTGGAGCAGAAAGGAGATATTCTAGGACTCTTTTTAGATTTCTTTTCTTTTTAATCTAGGAGCTATCTTCAATTATGATATTGTGCTGGGAATAGCTTATCATTGTTAAATTTGTCCCATTTTAAAAGCAGAGATGACTGACTGCTCTTTGAAAATACTCATTTGCTTTTTTTTCTGTGTCATTATCTCTTTTAGTTTTTGCTGAACACAAGAACTGGTACTCTAAAAAAACTGTTCATTAATCTAATTCCATTTAATGAGATAAATACATAGCATGGAAAATAGAAGAAAGAGAGGTCTTTGATCTTTTCAAGTTAGACTAAATGATAATGGAAATTTCTCACTATAGGTAAGAAGGTTGTTTCAGCCTCTTAAGTCTCTAATGCTGTCAGTTACTCAAAGGCACCTCTTAAGCTTTTAAGTTCAATTTAATTAAAATATATATTATAACAATTGACTTCCATTATTTCAGCACCAGAGAATCCTATCAGGCTGTCATTACCTTATGTAAATGGGTTTGTTTTACATAACGTGCAGTAATTATAGAGCAGTCCATTAAAAACATATCTTTCTGAATTGGTGATACATAAAGTGGTAGAGGTTTTAAAAATATTCCAATTCAACTTTTCTATAATTGATTTTTTTCCAGGTGGAAAGTGTATTCATTCTATTTTTTTTTGTTTGGTTTTGTTTGGTTTCTTTTTTATTTTTTAGGAAAATATATGACAGCTATTAATGAAATAGTATCATATATTTCAATAACATTCTTTCCTCAAAAGCAGGAAGATTTCAAAATTATGGTCAGCATGAAAAAAACTCTGAAGCAAATGTTTTGCCCTGAGAAATTATTGACAGACCTTAACACATTTTTAATTACTAAGTGCCATGAAATGGGCTAATCATAATGGATATTTTCTATTCTACATGGCAGATATTTATTTGGGTTTACCCTTTCTTGAAAATATTTTTTTTTCCAAAAGTACTTCATTTATATCTTCGTCAGTTTCAGCTTTGTGATTTTCTGTAATTCCCATGGAAAATTTGACAATAGGTTGTCCATCAATCTGCTCCTGCTATTGTTTATGGATACAACTGCTGATCATTTTAATATCATAATTCTTTCAGGGATAGTGAAGAACAGATTCCTTGAAGAACACTTCTCCTGGATCCACCTTTTTCCTTGATGGTAAGATTGATCTTATTTGCCAAAGAAACAATATTCTTGTTTGGTTCTTTTACACTGCCTGACATAATGGAGTCCTTATGTTCTGACAGTGTCATACAGATTGGCAGTAAACATTACAAATAGTATGAAGACAATACTTTTGTGTCTGGATTTTTACTTTATTTTATTCATAACCATTTTGGCTGCAGATTCAGAGACTGTGCCATGATGGTACATATTCACAAATAAATTATATTCGTAATAAAATGAGTCTATTACACACTGTTTTCCTGCACTTTAGTCTTGTTAAGGTACTGCTTTTTCAATGTATTTAACTGAAATACATTATATTGATCAATGAGTTTTAAAACTTGTATTCAATAAGTTTAAAAAAAATTATCCTCTTCAGTATTCACATTGGTATAATAACTAAAAATAAAGGTCTAAAAAGGCACTGAAAATTTAAAAAAATGTTTCACACTAAACTTACGTGTTCTATTTCCTCATATTTTTCCATTATTATACTGAAATGTACAGCCTTTTGTACCTGGTTCAATGGTATTTTTGGCAAGAAAAAGCAAAAGGAAACTTATTCACTTACTTTTCTGAGTTTCACAGAATGTTCCCACAAGTCTCTCACTTTAATGGTGAGTAGGGAGCTTGAGAAGCACTTTCCAAAGTTTGATTAAATGAGTCCTTGATGTCAAGACTAATGACTATCCCTACGTAATTAAGCAGCTATAGAAACACAACAGAGAACACTAACTGAGCTAAGTTGAGGAAAGTATTCAATCTTTTTGGTGAATTATCCTTAAGATGAGTATCTGTTTTGTTTGTCCACCATGCACTGTGTGTAAGGTTCCTTTAAAGACCTGCAGCTGCACAGCAGGAAAACACAGACTGCTTGCTTGCTTTGTCCTGACAGAGAGCCTCTGGAGGCAGAGACAGGTTGCTCTTCAATTGGAAGTGACTAAGAAAGCCAGGAAAAGGGCAAGTAAAGGAGGGAGGCAATCTTTTGGAGAATGGTTTGGGACAGGGAGATTGAGCCAGACACAAAGGGCAGCAAAGGCTGAAACACAAACAGGTGTTTAAGAGTCTTCTGAGAATAGGAAATGGACAAGTCAGGTCTGCTATGTAATGTAAAAGAAAAAAACCAAAACAACCAAAACGTTTTATTAGGGATCTACTTGGGACTATGTGGAACATGAGGCATGTGTTTTGCAATCCCAAGCACTGCACACCACAACTACTTTTTAAACATTGCTGCTTGCTTGGGAATCAAATAGCTGCAGTTTGCCAGACATCCCAGAAATCATTTCACATCAGCCAAACACTAAAGCACACAAAGGTCTGGATTGCTGTATCCCAGAAGAATACTGAAAATTGCTTATCTGAGTATAAAAGCTGTGGGAATTAATGGTAACACAGGGGTCAGGATTTTGCTTTCAAAGTTCCCGTCCATTACATTTTACCCAGCAGAACTGAGTTGTCTTTATTCTTTTTTTTTGTTTTAATGATGATGAAATATATATTTAGAGAATAAAACCCCCTTTCTATTCTTATAAAGCTTAATGTAAGGTGAAGATGAAGGAATATTTACCTCAAAACTCTAGTGAAGCTAGAGAACTCTAGGCTCCAGCACAGAGAGAACTTGAATACCACTTGTTAGAAACCAACCCAAATCAGGTTTCCCTTGTAACAATCTCTGTTTGCCAGTGGTTGGCACCCACAAACAATTCACATCTCACATATTTAGAATATTAAGAGATGTAAATGAGTACTGGGATATCTTGAAGTAGAGTTGAGGATGTCGCTGTATCATTTCTATCAGCTCTAGGAATTTAATTAAATAACAATTAAATCTGCTTAAATCTGCTTCTCTGCTTTAAAAAAATCTTAGCAAGTACATTTAAAACCCTGCAGTCTACTATTCCATACTCATTTTGCTAAAATGGAATATACCTAGAGAATGTTCAAGTTGTTTCCAGAGCTCTTTGGTGGGAGCAATCTACTTCCCATTAGACCTAATAGTGAGTGTGTGCCTGTGCTGCAGTCCCACATTGGTGTCTCTCTTTCACTTTCCTACCTTCTTTTCTCTCTGTAGGCATTAAAATAATTCTAGCTTGCTTACATGGCCCTTATGACTTTTTACCAGTCTCACCTATGACAAGCCTATGATCTTGTGGTGAAATACCTTCTTTGATATGTGAGATAGGGCAAACAGGGCAATAAAGAGTGCAAAGTGACAGCTTTTCTTGTCCTGTTCTTAGCTTTTATTTCAAAGGGAATATAAATCACTCTTTCACACAGAGATAACAAAATCATTGATTATTTCAGCAGCTCAGGCTGTCATCCACAAGGCATAGCTACAATAACCTGGATCCTAGAGTATCTTAAGAATTTTGGCTATTCTTGAATTTTAAAATATCCCACAGTATATAGATAGTCCCTGTAACCACCTGTCTCTGGAAATCATTGTGTTTCCGTCAGTTATAAAAATACTCAACTACTAAGTCAATTTAAACTCAAGTCACAAATTAAAGACTTTGACTTGCTTAGTGGAACATACATGTCTACCAAAATAGCCAACATTTTCAGCCTATGAGCAAGTTATAAACAAACTGAGAACAGCTCACAGGTGTGTCTCCTAAAGAATGCTCCTTTCACCACTGCCTGAGATGTGATGCTCTCCTCTCCCTGCATGTTCAAGGAGAACATGATCCATCCTTGTCGTTTTCAAAATTCTTCAGGTTATGGATCCAAAACTATTTCCTAACTAGATGAAGATCATGGATCAGAAAATTTTAAGCCTGATGGTACACTTGGGTTCTTGTTCTTATCTTTCAATATTAAGTGTTGCAATACTAGGAAATGAATGAGGCCAGTGACTGATCCTTGGTATCGGACCTCAGTCACCAACATGAAATGTTACTTATTTCTGCAACTAGCATTTTTCCATAATAATATGTGGCCAGGATTTAGGGTCCAGTACATCCCAGGAACTATCCTTAACAAGCATTTTGCATGTAGTATCCTTGTTCTGGAGATTAAGAGACTTTATTAGTATCAACACATGCCCCTCTGTACCAGCTGGCCTCAGTAGTTAGAAATTTTCCCATACATATGTAATTTCCTGGCATGGGTTAAAAATTTGAAGGCCTTATATTGTAATAATTTATTTTAGTATAGCCAGTGTGTTGATTAATTTTTCCTTTCTTTCTTTATCCTGCTCAGGTTGTTTGAGACAAAATTTTTAGATGTTTTAGTCTTTGATTTCTTACTGTGATAATTTTGATTTCTGTTTTCATTTCATTGTAATTTCAGTGAATTCAAAAGTTGAAAACATTAATCTATTCAGACCCATATATGTCATAACTGAATATGAGGAAATATGAGTCATGTCAGACGATAAAATAAAAACAATTAAAATTTATTTGCACATATTTTGCTCTCAAAAAGCAAGAGATTTTTTAGAGAGCTGCATTAATTTTCCCCAAACTTCATGCAAAAATCTTGCCCTTGTTATACAGTAGCATCCATCAGGAATCAAAGCAGAAATTTTGCTGGTTTGTTTAAAGAGGGCATTTCTGAGCCTTTCTACAGCAAGAACTACACTCATTAGAAGAGCAGAACAAATGCCTTTTTCCAAGTGCAGCAAACCCATTTGAACTCTTCTTTAAATGGGAAAAAGTAGAAAGTATATTTCAATATTTGCTAACTTAAATGTTCCATGCATATGAACCCCAATACATTTCATCAGTAAGCAAAATGAACAGTAGTGCATATCTGATTAAACAATGGTTAGGGTTCCCCCTCTCTCTTGGGACTTTATATCTTTTTAATATGTATGGAGGAGACCTATATTACCTACAGACCTGAAGTCTACTGAAGCAGTCAAAATATCTGATGAAATTTCAGAATTCTAATTTAAAAACCTGTGCTGATATAAACAATATATTTATTTTGTTTTCTCATTAAAAGAACAGCTCAACTAGATGCTCCTGAATTATTTGTGGGATTACTTGTATTTATTTCAAAGCTATTTCTGAACCCCTTTGATGTCTAGCTAAATCTAGAGTACATCAAACAAAAACTTATCTAGTAAGGCTCTCATACTGGTGAGTGTAAAAGAGACATGGGACAAAAACAAGAATATGTGTAAGTCAGACACATTCAATTTGTCTTCTGCATTAAAATTGTATTAAATTGCATTTCTACATGTTTCTAGCATGCACCTTATGGTAGAAGAGTTTTCTTTTTCTGTGTAATTACAGTTGAATAATTGAACTCAAGATATTGTACTAAGAACAACTACTTTGTAATATTCAGGAAAAATAATGTCTTATTACTGAAGCACCCGAAATAAACAATATTTTTACTATTAAAGACTCCCATCATAATTACTATTAAATTTCTTATTATATAAGAATAAACAGACCAAGAATTTTTTTGACATAATAGCATGTCTTGCCCTTAAAATATTTAAATATGATTATGTTACAGAATGAAGGAATAATTTTGTCTTCTCAAAAAAAATTGAAAATGGAATTTCTGATAAAGAAGGTTAGATATTTCCATCTCAAATAGCCAACTTTGTAATTGGATTTTTATTTATGTGACCAGTATCTATGTGTCAAAATTCAATTTCCTGTTCAGTGGGAAGATGATCACAAATTTGACATTCAGATTATTCCAAGGCAAACCTTACTTATTCTGTTTTATGGCTCTTTTTCACTTCAACATATCTGAGCAGAGATCAATTTCCAATTTGTTGTGGGTGTAGCTTCCATACTATGAACTAAAAATAAAGGCAGAGCCATAAAATTTTCTTGTAATGCATAGATTATGCCACCTGAGAACAGTCCATTGGTTTTGACCTATATAATTAATCTAGAATAAAAGAAAAGCAGAATTTGAAGAGTTATGCTTTGAACTTCCTCACATATTAATTGATTACATTGTTTACCTAACAGCTGATCCCTTTCTAACATATTATTATGGGATTAAGTATTATATTAAAGAAAATTAATTTTATAGGTCCTTATGAACATTATCTATAAGTTTTGGTGCAATTCTCAAAGAAAGGAAGAGAAGAAAGAAATAAAGTAAATGGATGATCAGCATTCTGTTTGACTGTGAATATTTCTATGAAACACAAGGATCTGTATTTTTACACAGGAATTTTTGTTGACATAACACGAGCATAAAAATTAAGTGGTTTAGGATCTATTCCAAAAACCTTCCTCAGTGAATGTTCAGTGCACTAACAGTTCTTTCTCTGGGAGAAAAATAGTTAGACTAAAAAAAAAATTAAAAAAAAAAACAAACAAAGGGAGTAAAAGGAAGAGGAAAAAAGTAGGCAGAGAAAGAAAAAGAAAGAGGAAGAAAGGAAAGAAAGGGGAAGGGGAAGGGGAAGGGGAAAGGAAAGGGGAAGGAAAGGAAAGAAGGAAAGGAAGGGGAAGGAAAGGAAAGGGAAAGGAAAGGAAAGGAAAGGAAAGGAAAGGAAAGGAAAGGAAAGG